>OENM01001834.1:0-25925 GCA_900239745.1 Rotaria magnacalcarata | reverse complement strand
ACACCGCACTTAGTTAATTAATGAATTAAAATGTCTTCAGAAGCAATTCAAATCCGTATTCTTAACACTTTAACTCGTCTTCATCTGTATGCAATAGTGAATGACGGTGGAATCACCTATCGGTAACGGCCTATGATGGGTGAGTCACCTGTTGGTATTGGTCTGTGATGGGCGAATCACCTGTTAGCGCAATCCCTTCGGGATTAAAATGTGAAACACGAAGTAACTGTCAATTCTTATCATAAACAGTATTGTTCTATGTTTTTTTCAAGACATTTTCTTTCTTGATACTTCAATACATCATCTACACGCGAAAAACTAAAGAATTCATAGAATTTATCGATATTGTAGCGCTATCTGGTCGTTGCTGCTACGGTGATATGATTCCTCACAGTTTACAATAATATTCAGAGGTCTCTGTATAGGTGTATCATAGTCATAGCTCCACCTCGATATTATTCCTACATTTCTAATGGCGCTTGTGGTGGATCGAAAGCTTCTCTTTGAAGGTCTGTGAAGATTAATGTATTAATTAGACTGTAATTAGCTAATCAATTAAAATGTCTGTGGAAGGAATTTAAATTCTACTCTTAGCCCTTGAAATCTCCTTCACCTGTCTGTAACGATCTGTGATGAGTTCTGGAGTCCTGTATCACGGTCAGTAGCGTGGGAGGAGGCGGGGTCATTGAGTTTGTCTGTCAACGTCTGTGGCATCATCTATCTGCCATGGTCTGTGGCATCATCTGTATGCCATGGTCTCTGGACATCTCTGTCACGGTCTGTGATGATCTCTGGAGATCACTGTAACGGTCTGTGGGTGGGAGGGGTCGATATCATAGAGTTTCACTCTCACGTCCTGTGTGGAGGTGGGGGGGGGGGGGGGGGGGTNGGGGGGGAGGGTGTAAATTTCTACATTAAACACGTCCACAGTCCTTTCAGGTCGTGTTTCACAATAGCACATTTTAATTAAAAAACAAATTCGTTTGCTAAAATTATTTTCTGTATGAACAACACAATGTTACAAAGGCCATTAATCAAAACGGAATTACCCGGTCCACCGGTCCAAAAGCAAAAGACATATACGAAGTTGATACTGAATATTTAACTCCGTCGTTTAGTCATTATTCATACAAACTCGTTGTTGAAAAAGGTTATGGTGTTTGGATTGAAGATGTAGATGGTAACGTATTTATGGACTGTTATTCAGGTATCGCTGTTTGTTCAATGGGTCATTGTCACCCTGAAATTGTCGAAGCAATTACAAAGCAAACACAAACATTGATTCATATGTGTGGAGCAAGTTATTACAATCGTCATATGTCACAACTAGCCAAAAAGCTAGATGAATTGGTTCCAATTAAATCACCGACTCGAGCCTATTTTGCTACTTCAGGTGCTGAAGCAGTTGAAACAGCATTAAAACTTGCTATGTATCATACGAAACGGCAAAGGTTCATTTCATTTATTGATTCATACCATGGCCAAAGTCTTGGTACTCTATCACTAACAGCAATGAATAAAAATGATCAAGTTGGCTACATGCGTAAAGTATTAGACGTTGTTCATATACCTTATCCGAAAAAACTCCATTCACCATTCGGTAATGTAACTGATGATGAAAGTGCATCACGAGCAACCATCAATTGGATTGAAAATATTGTTTTCAAAACAACAACACCAGCTGAAGAAGTTGCCGCAATTGTTGTTGAAGCTGTGCAAGGCGCAGGTGGTTATTTTCCATCACCGGCAAGTTTCCTACCAGAACTTCGACGTATATGTAACGAAAATGGTATAATTTTGATTATTGATGAGATTCATAGTGGAATGGGCCGAACAGGAAAAATGTTTGCCACTCAATACTATGATATCGAACCAGACATTATTTGTTTAGCGAAAGGTATCGGTTCCGGTTTACCAATTGGTGTCTGTACTGCCCGAGCAGACATAATGGATTGGCCGCAACGAGCGCATGCATCAACGTTCAGCGGAAATCCGGTTTGCATTGCAGCAGCATTAAAAACAATTGAATTATTAGAAAATGGTCTCGTACAAAATGCACACACTGTTGGCAATTATCTAAAAGACAGATTAGCTAAACTGTTAGATAAATATGAGTGTGTCGGTGATGTTCGAGGTCTTGGTTTAATGATTGGAGTTGAGATTGTTGAATCGAAAGAAACAATGAAACATGTACCAGAACTACGTGATAAAATCGAAATCGAATGTTACAAACGTGGCTTACTTATATTTGGAGGTGGTGCGAATACTATCCGATGGGCTCCACCATTAATTTTAACAAAAGAAAATGCTGATATTGCTGTGGAAATTTTTGATGCCGCAATACACGCTTCCATATAACATAAATTTTTAGAGGATTTTTTCACAGTTTAGTGGTTTTATTATAAAATCTTATCGAATAAAATGGAGAAAATAGTAGCTACAGGTTTCGTGTTTTCATAAAAATCAGGGTGTGGGTGTGGGAGTGGGCGTTGGTGTGGATGTGGGTAACTTCATGAAACATCCTGACATCGAATGCCACACCCACAGCCACACCATCAACTTACTTTAATTGCATATCAAAATCCTCGTCACATTCTGTCCTGGCATTCTGTGTAATAATCCACAAGAATTCTGTGAGTCTCTGTTATTTTATTCAATAATATTTCTTCAATTGTATTGGGTATGTAAAAAAGATACGGAACAAACAACTAGCGATCAAATTTGTTTCTAAGCACCATCCCCCATTATCTAAATGGAAAATATTCTGGCCACTACCACACAAGTTTAAGGTATTGCACTACTCCCGATACAGAATCGTAAGTTATTCAGTTTAGATTATTGACAAGTAATATTTTCTAATATGAAATTGAACCATTTCATCAAATACACGTCGTTTAAGAATGGAAAAGTCAATGCAGAAATAGAATTACAAAATTGTTCGGTAGATATTGGACAATTTTCTTTGAAAAGATTTTCATTTAAGAATTCACCAACAGATGAAAAAGGCCTCTCTCCATCATTAATTGTCTTTAATTTGCTACGCCATTCTTCAAGAGAAACACTCTTTAACTGAACACCACAGTTACGGATGCCGTCAATAATATCTTTAAATAA
This sequence comes from Rotaria magnacalcarata, assembly GCA_900239745.1. Lineage (NCBI taxonomy): Eukaryota > Metazoa > Rotifera > Eurotatoria > Philodinida > Philodinidae > Rotaria > Rotaria magnacalcarata. The sequence goes on along the minus strand of OENM01001834.1, from coordinate 22,811 downwards.
TACTTCGCTATTCGAATTTCGAACATGATAGATTTTTCCATCAATCGCTGGTTGAATTCCACTCAAATAAACGATACTTTTTGCTGTAAAATCAACTGGTAGCGCATGCAAACGAGCATCAACTATGGTCTCAGGGTAACTATTTAATTTCATCATTGCAACAAATAAAAATGTATGAAGATCAGTTTGATTGCAAGCTCCTGTTTCCGTACTGCCGCATGTCGATCCAAGACGATAAATGATCACTGGTAATCCTAAACGATTGGCTTTAGCCATGAGTTTTTCTGCTACCCATTTACTTTGTGCATAACCACTGATTAAACCATCTGGAGAGACTTCATCAATCGATACTTCCTTGTTAACATTAGATGATAGAACGCTTAGCGTTGAGATATAATGAATAGGTATGCATGTAGTTGTATGAGTTGCCAAACGAATAATTTCTTGAGTACCACAAACATTTGAACCGTAAAGCTTGCTATATGGAAGTACGAAATTTACAGCAGCACCACAATGAAAGATAATATCGATTTCTCTAGAAAGTGACTCATATACTTCATGATCCAGTCCAAAATAAACTTTTTCTAAGTCACCTTGTAATGGAATAATTCGTTCTTGAAAGTTTTCTTTCCATATCTTATGAAAGAGCATATTTTGTCGAATACGACTCAAAGGATTAATCGAAGATTTGCACCGTACAAGGCAGAGAAATTTACATTCAGAAGGATAAACCAATAATAATTCAGCTAACAAAAATGCACCAATGAATCCTGTAGTTCCAGTAATGAAAATCATGGAAGGAGGTGCGACCGTATGTGTTCGTTTACCTACTGTTATATCTAAATGTAATTCAGAATCATGGTATAGTCTTTGTAGAGTTGAATGAGACATCGAAGATATCTGAGAAGGATCTTTGATCACTATAGCTAATTGCTGAAGAGTCATATTAGGCTGTAAAAGTATACTTATCGGTACAGCTATTCCTAGATCATTCTCAATCGTATGTGATAAACGGATGGCTGTCAATGAATCGCAACCAGTAGGAATAAAGACATTATCTTCGTCATCATTCAATAGTATTTGTTCTGTCGTCGTTTCAATGATAGTTTTTAATCGTTCCTCAATAGTATTAGATTGTTTTAGTCGATCACCATAATGTGTAGCTAGCTTGTGACGACAAGGTTTCATTGTTGATGTCAATAAACCATTCTCTGGTGTAAAAGGTTCAAAATCAATGATTAATAGTGATGGTACTTCATGTTTGTGAAGTGATTCTTTTTCGGCTATCGAACGAAGATTTTGTAAAATGGCATTGTGAAATAGTGGATCAGGATTTTTCATATCGAAAGTTCTTAAATCGTGTTCAGATGCAAATGCTTGTGCATATTCTCGATTTGGTACCACTACTGCAGCAATAGAATCTGCTAAGAGATCGCCGTGAATATAGATTTGTTCGATGAAAGGACTTTGAATGTAAATAGCTTGAAGAAATTCAGGTGATATATATTGTCCCTGTGAAAGTTTGAAAAAGTTCTTTTTCCGATCAATAAGATTTACATAAACTTCACCATTTGGACAGGCACGTAATTCGACAATGTCACCAGTACGAAAAAATTCATCTTCAGTGAAGGCTGCTTGAGTCTCTTCCGGATTATTAATGTATCCAGAAAACATCTCGTCAGATTTGATTAAAAGCTCTCCTCGAGGAAATGGTTCATCATCTGCTGTATAGCCCATTTCTGGAACTGACATAAGACGAAATTGTAGTGTATTTTTAATCATATTGTTGGATGCTATTGGACCACATTCAGTTATTCCGTAAGATTCATAAATACAACAGTGCGAGAAACATCGTTTAACAAAGTTGAGCACTACTGTACTAATCATAGCACCACCAACATTAATCCTTTTGCATCGTAGTGGAATGAGTTTAGAAAATTGTTGCAACAGCCGATCTTCTTCTGTTGCTATCGCCTCCGATGGAAGATTAGCTGTTGCCAATAACAAAGCTGTCTTATATTCAGCATATATTTTATTCCATATGGCTGGTGTTCCCGAAAAATTTGTGGGTCTAACTAAAGCTAAGTCTTCCATCATAAGAGAAACATCTCCTGTAGAAAATCCGGTACGTCCTCCAGCAAAAAATGTTCTGAAAATAGCTGAACGGCCAGTCACCCATGCTAATGGTTCATAGCAGAAATAAATTGGGTCATGACGAAATGCAAGGTACCGTTTTAAAAATGCAGTTTGATAAGCATGGTGAGGAATCATGGCGCCTTTAGGGAATCCTGAACTTCCACTTGTATATATAATTGTCAGACATTCATCAGGGTCAACATTGGTAGGTTCGTACTGTGTAATCGAACCATATTCTTCCATATCTCCCATGTAGTGAATGTGTAGACCATTTTTTTCCATATCTAAAATAATAATTATGCATAGTTTTATACAAATAGTCTGAATCAATTCATATTGAATATTCAATCATAAATGAAGAATTTAAATAAACAATGCTTTCAAAATAATAGCGAGTGGTCCATAATAAATGACTGCATTTTGTATCATATTTTTTCGTATTTCAATCCATTAAATTAAAAAACAAAATAAAATATACCAAAAGATGCAGCGTGAAAAGCTCTGCAAGTTACATTAAAAATCCAATTGTATATATCCAACCTTCTGTTTTTCAAAATGAACAAAATTCTGCGCGCCCAATATTTGGCGGTGCGAAAAGTGGTTGCGTAGAATTTCGTTTTATTCCGAAAAATAGGTACATAGTTAAAACCAGTTTTATTTTTTCGATTGTAAAGCTTTTCATGTTGCATCTTCTGATATATTTTGACGTTTCAATTTAAAGTATTGGATGATGAAAAAATATGATACAAAATGCGGCCATTTAATATCCGCTATTCGTTTTATATTTTGATAGAATTGATTTAAAACTAGAACAAAATTAAAGCGCTTGATTACCAACAAAAGATATATATGCATAAATGAGAGAGTGTTCCCATCACATATTTTCGTTTCTTAACAGCGAAGAGCCTCCTCAAATGGGTCGTAGAAACAAGACAATGTTTACTTTTACATAAATGTACCAAAACATATGCGCTATAAATGATTGTATTAGGCAGAAGTAATGAGATAGTTAACCGTCAATATTCTAAATGAAATAGGAATTGATAGTCACCTAGTATTTTTTCGGGAATTGGATCCATGCATACAATATGCTGAAGTGATGGACATTCAGCGTACAATCGAATAAATTTTGGCAACATCTGCTGATCGCAAACAACTACTGATAATTTTGTGTTGTTGATAATATAAGTCAGTTCCCAATTGTTGAACAAATAATACATTGTTACACTGATAATACTCTGAAGAATGCATGCAAAATCCGTAATTACCCATTCAGGTCGGTTTCGTGAGCAAATGCCAAGAAAATTACGTGGTTCGATTATTTTTCTTAATCCTTGTCCAAACTTTCTTGATCGAGCACCTACTGTTTCAAATGTTAACCAAGAATATGTATCTCTATATTGCGAGCTGTTATTTTTATCAATATCTCGTACACCCAAGCAGTAACGATCATGATACATAGTTATAGTTGTTTGAATTCCACTTGCCATACTTTCATTTTGACGTTTTTCAACTACTTCTTCCTTTCCAGATGCTAGTTCAGGCATCATTCGATGAGGGTGTGGTGGATCCAGTACCGCTAAACATTCCTCGCATAAATCATAATTGTCACAAACAACGCAATTAAAGCGAGATTCTCCATGTTTTAGATTACGGTGGCATCGGTTACAAAACCTGTAAGTCGACTTTATGGTATCCGTCGCATTCATATCAATCTTGAAGATAATTAAAAACAAAAAAGTTGAATATATTCTTTTATCACGAGCATCAAGCTTAAACAGATGCACAATATATCCATAAAGCATTCCTATAATTCAAGTTTTTCTCGAGTTCGACTCGTTCTCTTCGTTTGCTTGTCTTTTCAACAATGCTTGTATTTGTTCTGAAAAAAAATCACTAGTACGGTTGCTATATTTCTCTCGAAAGTTCATTCAAATGCGTTTTTCATTATAATTGAAGAGTAAAAAAATGCTTAAATTATCACCTACGATAAAACTCATCAAAATAACTACAATAGAATAATAAATCTCTTGGCATCATTGAAGCTTATTAAGTGAAATCAGCTCGTTTTCTTACAAATTACCGATGTTATTTAATGGTGAAATTACGAGATGCTTTTTTCGATAAAAACTAAAGTAGAATATGGTGTCGCACTATTTTTAAATTTTCTCTTAGCTGAATTTTATTAAGAATTTCAAAGATTTTAGATTTTAGGGCTAAGGTTTGAATTAATTAAACTATTTCCATTATCAACAAAGAAAACATTGAAGACAAAGTGCTCGAGAGCTAATCGCTCCTGTTGTTTTCTAAATATTCTTTTACGTTTACCTACGAGTGAAAGTAACTCTGTAATCGTCTCATGATTTCGTGCAAACACCACATTGAAGCTTTAACTCCTTCTAAAAAGATCATGCGGAATATCAACAGGGATATGAAGAAAATACTGCATGAATCATCTAGAATTTTCTTTCTGATCTAATTTTAGTAATGAAAATGACTATTTGAATGAGGTCGAAATCAAATATTGTAAGATTGTTCCTAGTCTAGAGAAACTCCGTATCTTCCATCATGTAAGACTCTACATGGATAGGTTGATTGTATTTGTTATGTGAAATAAATAAATGATTGGCGAATTAGTACCCTCTTCATAAGTATTCAAGTAAAATTCTCCTCCTCTTTTCTGCACTGAAAACAAAAAAGGTACTTTACCGAACTTAAAAAGGCTTCGAATTTTGAAACGAATTCTGAACCTTTTCTCGATGCTGTACCGAACTCTGAAGGTTTCGTAGAGTTACACAAAACCCTTTCAATCTCGGTAAAACCTGAACATCGTCTCGTGAGATTTTACGGAACTTTCAAAGTTCGGTATAGCATCGAGAAAAGGTTCAGAATTCGTTTCAAAGTTCGAAACATTTTAAAGTTTGGTAAAGGCTGTGGGTGTGGATGTCAAATTTCCCTGTGCAACTCTCATGCCACACGCCACACGCCACACCCACACGCCACACCCACACCCTTACCTAAGGTGTTATCTTCGAATCGAAGTAAGCAGCTCTTTTTACTATTAATGAGGTCCACGCAATGCAGTAGTAGAGGGTTCCAAGAAGAGTTTCAAAGATGGAGATGACCAAACCAGAAAAGAGACAACTTCAAAACTGTAAGAGACTGGAAAATTTGTTTGTACGTGTCTCTCTCCCTTTCCGTCGCACACTAATTATGATTGTGGATTGTGTAGAGTTCCACTTTATTAGAATAAGTACGTCCAATAAAAGAATACAAATCATTGTAGTCTGGAGTGTTGAAACAGTCTCGTTTAATTTAGCTAGAACTGACTACTAGGGTTCTATTCAGTTCAAATTATGGATGAAAAATAAAGGTACATTTGCTTACGTTTCAGCAATTTGCAGGTCATGTTTACGTCTATCTCCTATTTCGGTTAGATCAGTAATTGATTTTTTTATCAGCAAAATAATCTAAAAAGTACTCAGCGGTTAGTTATACCATTTTTGGTTGATAAGATTTGTAACTAATAAATTGCAGGTCCTTTCCACACAAAGGATGAGCGTAGTAAATAGTCATCATGCACCCATGCTTCCAATCTGTATGTTGGACATTCGTCAGTCAGATTCGATTCGAATACGACGTGTATTTCATCACCTTGTTTTACATTTATTTCTTCTCGATCACCATACATTTGAACGTAACGAACAGGCCAACTAGTCATTTGTTTCAAACCATCTATTTCAGTGTCCCCATTTCTATTGTCTATCGAAGTTAAAATATGTGGCGCTAAATAAAATCCTGTCCATTTTGCGATACTTTTTTCCACAATAAATTTTGTTTTAAACATTCTACATTTATCTAATGGTTTTCTAACATAATCGTGTAATATGAATTCTTCAATAAACTGTGGTTTTTCACAAAGAAAAGCGTCTTTAGGTGGGTTGAAAATTCCTTGTATGCCGACTTTTTTAACTATTCTTACAGATGTAGATAATAAAAGTGAACAAAATGAAGAGACTAGGGATATATTTGGACGTGATACTGGCATACACAATGTTCCAATTCTGTAGGGAATACATAAGGATACGCACCCATCAAGATTTCTAATTGTATCATGCATTACTTTAATACATCCTTCGTCTGAACATATACAGCCAACTATTTCATGAATTATAGCATTTGGTCGAGGATCTTGTGCATGCCAATCAACATTTTTTGAGTAGCAGCCGTGTAATGATATCTTCCTTTTCTCTTCATCAGGCAAATGTTCTCGAACAGTTTTCGCAAACTGATATGCTTCACGATTTGCTTCGACTGCATAAACACGCTCAGCAACTCCATATTTTATTAACAAACGCGTCAATGGCATATGAGCACCAGTTCCAATATCGAGCCAAATAGCTTTTTGTTGCTGTTGTCCATACTGCCTTATAGCTTCTTCGTAAGCATTCAGTCTATATGAGTCTAAACACATCATCCAGTACGTGAAGGGGTCATATCGGTCAATTAGACCAAAAACGTTTCTCCTCTTGTTTGTTGGATTTCTCATTTGTAGAAGTACGTATGTAATATTGAATCTTCTTGGTAAGGCATAAAACAACATAGCATAGTAGCGTCCAAATAAATCTGTATGGTGTGCCAACCAATGAAAAATATGTAGGATTGAATATAGAAATAATACTGGAAGGGTGAGAAACGAGCACCAATTTAGAATATAGCTGTGAGCTGAAATGTCTGGCGAGGACATCGTCTTGGTTATAGGGACTCCAAATTTCTTTTCTTTTTGTAGAACAAGAGTATTGTCAATGAAAAGGAAGTAATCTGAAAGAAAAGATGGTATTTTTTTTAGTATTTTTCTCTAACTTATTTTTGTGAAACACGATCTGATATGAAATCAGTTTTGAAGCATTTAGCGAGCAAGATTAACTATCCCATTTGCCATGTACCCAAAAAATATATTTTAAGCTGAACGATGCAATGATCCTTTAGATAGTGTCAGCTATATTAGTAAATGCATACTTCAGTGTGAGTGTGGATGTGTGGATATCCGTTGGGGTATAGGTGGGGATGGGTGTGAGTGTGGCTATACAAAGAAGAAAACACTCACATCACAAATTCACACGTATACTTTTACCACCATTCGTATCCCAACTGTCACCACTACGCCCACACCCACATTCACTCATCCCCGTCACACAAAAGCTGCGATAGCCAGACTTAAGTAAATACAGCACTTCACAATGCATCGCATACAGCTTTGAATTAGTCTATTACGAACACACTCGTATATAATAGAGTGACTACTCATTTTATATTATCTAGTTTGATAGACTGAAAAGCTAGGGTCTAGAAATCTAAATTCATCTGTGTCTGCCTGTCTGTAACACTTGGTAGACGGATGTGGGTGTTGGTGTGCAGAAAAGATCCGCACCCACACCCACACCCTTCAGATGCTCACAGCAAAATCAATGCAAAATAGACAGGTGAAGCGTCTTGTAAGGTGCATAGCACTTTTCAGAGTGCATCGATGATACCAATGACGATGATCATGATACCAGTGACCCTATCGATGGTATGAATGACCATGATCATGGTACAAGTGATCGTATCGATGATCCAAATGACCGTTGACATAGCAAAGACGACGAAAAATGTAATTTAAACGACAACAATTATGCTGTAAATGATAGCAAATATCACACAATTCACCATTGATATCACGCAATTCACCATTGATATCACATAATTATGATTGATTTCGAAAAAAGTTGACTCGCGATGGTTACAATTTGGATGAATGTGGACCGAAGTATGAACCGAATGACAACATACGAGATCATGTCGACCATATTTATCTTCACACATATCAGACCTGCGACAGATTGGACTATATTTGTAGTCATTCAAATCATATTTTTGGTCACATTTGCTATAGTAACAGTCACTAATACCTTGGCTATGATCATTTATGGCAAATTTTACTCTTTGGAAGCACACATGTGGTCCTCTGTACTATTGATATGCTCACTAGTGCATGTGCACGGTCATTTGAGCCATAGTCATTGAGGGTGTGGGTATGCTAAGAAAATAATCACACCCACACTCCCCAATGTCATCATAGTCAAAGTCAAAAGTAGCAGCTATGTTGACTAAGGAGAATAGGAACAAACAATGAATAGATAGAATCAAATACCATAGGGATGCACCAAATCCAAATCTAGTCAAACCTAAATCCTGGGTTTGACAGGATTTGACTAGATTTGGCTTCGAGTCTGGCAGGATCTGACTGGAATTGGATTTGGATTTGACTTAGAATTGGTTTTGACTACCTATAAGTAACGCTCGTCTCTGGACTCGCTCAGCTCTGTCTCGTAGAAGCAGTATTTGCGGACTACTAACTATTAATTAGTTAATACTTAATGATAATAAGATTGATGTCAGACTCATATTCTCCATGCTTGCCTTTTTTTGGTCAAGTTGTTTTAAGAATAAAAGAGTAGTGAAAAAAACTAATAACCAATTACTACAACAAAAAATCAAAAGTAGTCCTTGATTTGGATTTATCCTCCTAGACAACTTCCTGACTAAACTTTCTAAACAATTATTATTACTAACCATTGATTAATTCATGACTAGTAACTTTAAACTAATCTCAGATTCGAATTATTCATCCTAGATAACTCTCGATTAAACTTTTTCAAAAATTGTTTCTACGAATTATTAATATGAAAAGATTCTCAGTTCAAGATTGCTGATTTTCGATTACCTTTGGTCACAGTTTTGAGAAACATTTAATACTTAATAATTAGTTAATTAAAACTGACCTCCAATTCGGACTCCCACCCTCAATTACCTTTGGTGAAGTTTTATGGAAAATAATAATAATTAATAATCAATTAATAATTGATTAATTAAAACTGGCCTCAGATTCGGTCTCCCAGCCCTCGAATACTTTTCGTCTAGTTTTTAGGGTAATTATTCGTTTTGTTCTCGCAATGTTTTCCGACTAATCAGTGAACTGCGGGCAAAGAAGCAAACAAGCAAACAATTTATTTTTGTTATACTCTTCTCTACGAGAAAGAGAATAACTACCAATGATATAGGAGTTTCGGTATCAAAAACCGTGGAATCTGACCAAACCCTGGCATGTGATGGATGCAGTTTCCTTCGCTCTATCTAATGATTACATCAGATTTGACTTAATCTCTAAAAAAGCATTAAGATTTGACTGGATTTAATACAAATATTTGATTCTTTTCTCACTTGTTCAGTCAAATTCAGTCAAATTTTAATGTTTTTTTTAGAGAATACGCGGAATTTGATGTGGGCATTAGATAAAGCGAAGAAAACTACATCCAAAAGACACTAAGGTTTCGGTCATATTTTACGGTTTTGAGACCGAAAGCCCCTATATTTATGTGAGCTATAAGTAGTCAAATCCAGTCAAATCCAAATTCTGTCAAATCCAAACACAAACCTAGTCAAATCCTGTCAAACCCAAATTCAAGCTTACAATGGAGGTGTTTGTACTGCTCGTCACGAAAACCGCTCATATTGGTATCAAATGAAAGGTCTCATTGCCAAACTAACAGGGTTAAAATATTAGCGGCTCATGGCTTGCCTAAAGGGAGATATTCGATTTTTCAGTGAATTTTCTCTGCAGGACCCGCTTTCCCAGCAAAGTCATATTCTCGAATTTGTACCTGAAACTTTGTATGCTTGAAGGTCTCAATGAGACTAGTTTACCAAAAAAAATTCAGAAGTTTTGGACAAACTATATACGAGATATGAATCTCTCAGAATGTACAACTTCTATAGAAAATCGACAATATTTTGAGAGATTCATATCTGGTATATAGTTTGTCTAAAACTTCTGAATGTTTTTTTGGTAAACTAGTCTCATTGAGACCTTCAAGCATACAAAGTTTCAGGTGCAAATTCGAGAATATGACTTTGCTAGGAAAGCGGGTCCTGCAGAGAAAATTCACTGAAAAATCGAATATCTCCCTTTAGGCAAGTCATGAGCCGCTAATATTTTAACCCTGTTAGTTTGGCAATGAGACCTTTCATTTGATACCAATATGAGCGGTTTTCGTGACGAACAGTACAAACACCTCCCTTGTTAGTCTAATCCAGTCAAATCCAATTCTAGAATTGGGTTTGGATTTGACTGGAATTGGTTATGGTGCATCCCTAAAATCCAATCCTCTGACATTGTTCTTTCTACGCATTCAGTGCTTCTGAGATGAGATCTACGACATAATATTTCAGCAATAAATAATATTTATGCACCAATATCTTATCTGCTCTTTCTATCTATGTTATATTGTATTATTGCTTTATTATTACTTTATTACAGTAATAATTATTACTCCTGATTACTTATTATATTATTACTAATTACTTTTATTAATTTCAAAGTTTTATCACTTAATTACAGGTAAGAAGTAATAAAAATTTGAAAGTAATAAAAGTAATTAGTAATAAAGCTGTATGAAACTAGTTCATAGTCCACTATATAAAAAGAATACAAGCAATAGGACTGTCCCTCGGGCAAAATAAATTTAAGTGTTGCATTTCATTTCTATGCCCCCTATTACACTGTATTGAAATTACAAAATATACCACAAGATGCAGCGTGAACAGTTCTACGTTTTACAGATGAACGCTTGCTTTGTAGTTGCACTTTTTCCTATCAAAGTGAACAAAATTCTGGGACACTAATTTTTCACGCTTTGAGAAAAAGAATGTTTTAATAGCTACATGACGAGTTCGTTTTTTTTTCTTATTTCATCTTCTCACAGCCTGATATGTTTTATTAAGAAGAAAACAAAATACAGCACAAGATGCAACGTGTAAAGCTCTACAATTTGCAAAGACTGTTTATTTTACAATTGCACTTTTTGTTTTCTAAATGAACAAAATTTTGAGTAATTAAAATTTCGAAAGTACAAATATGGCATAGTTGTTTGGTACAAGATGAATTTGTTTTTTTCTTATTTCATCTTTTCGTAATTGTTCTTTGTGAATTGTAGAGTTTTTCACGTTACATCTTGTGGTACATTCAGTTTCTCTAATAGGGTGAAGTTAGTGATGAAAAAATGGAATGCAACGCGCGACCATTCATTATGTCCAACTCGTTACTATTTATCGTTTTTTATACGTGTTTACTTTTCATTTTTTTCAAATATATCTAAAACAGTTTTTAGGCCTAATCACATATATTTTTGCAGAGAATTTCAACCGCTATCTTTCGACATTAAAAACGCCTCTAATCATAGGGGTAATACAGAAGAATTCTTAAAAATACTGAGAGACCCATCCTTTCTGAGACAGCCAATAGTGCTTCAAAATTTCGTTCATTTTGAAAACAAAAAGTGCAACTAAAAAACAAGCTGTCATTTGTAAAATGTAGAGCTTTTCACGCCGTATCTTGTGGTATATTTTGTATTTTCAATACAGTGTAATAGGGGACATAAAAATGCAACGCAACAATTATATTTATTTTTCCCGAAGGAGACTATAAAACTAAGCAAAACAAAGCAAACTGTGATAAAAAGAAATAAGTAATAAAAATGATAACAATTATTACCAATTACCGAGTAACAGTAATAAAAAGTAATAGTAATGTGCTATCCCTGGTAATGAGCCAGTTCTACCACATAAGCTTAAAGCCTCTTCGTGGATCGTGTGTTCGTCTTTTGTGAAACACGACCTGAAAGGCGTGTTGAAGAGTTAAGAGTAGAAATTTTCGCCCACCCACAGACCGTCACCGACACGTGACTCACCCATCATAGGCCGTTACCGATAGGTGATTTCACCGTCATTCACTATTGCATACAGATGAAGACGAGTTAAAGTGTTAAGAATACGGATTTGAATTGCTTCTGAAGACATTTTAATTCATTAATTAACTAAGTGCGGTGTAATGAATTAATTATCCTTCGTAGATCCTGAGAGACAAGGTTTGGATCCATCGCAAACAGTATTAGAAAAGCAGAGAGGATATAATGGTGGAACTATGACTATGATACAGCTCGATAGACACCTCTGAACGTCGTTATAGACTGTCATGGATCGCATCGGCGTACAAGCAAGGACCGGATAGGGCTAAAATCACGATAAAACTTGTGAGCTGTTTCGGTTTCACATTTGTAGCTGATGCATTAACGTATAATGACAAATGAAAGAAAGAATCCAGAAATTGATAGAACAACACTTTATCTGATAAGAACTAACAGTTTTGCCGTGTTTCACATTTTAATCCCGAAGAGATTGCGCTAACAGCTTTTTCAAGTCGTTCGATATCGATAATGTATTGTATATCACGTGAAGGTATAGTTACATTTTCGAATGACGTCATTGTTAATCCAACTGTTCGTATGGAAACTGACATGAGTTCTTCGAAATATCGTTGTGGCGAACAAAACTCTTTTATTCTATATTTACCTACCTTGAAATTGCTTCACGATCAATCGCCGAAATGTATGATTGTCAGAAGCAAGCGTCGTGCATATTCATACTACACTAAGATTTTTACTTTCTCTTTCATAGTTTCTTCCAAGTAATATTGTTTGTCGATCGCACATGAAATCATTTTCCACTTAATGCTTCAAAAATATTTTGGGGTCCTTTACGTTTTTCATACTTTTTCAGAGGAAAGACTACATTTGTGAGCGACTCCTTTATTTTTCGCAGAATGGCGCACTACATGAATCGAGGCATATTTTTTTCGATTTCTCTCGCAATGACTCGATTCACATAATTCATACTGTCAATATTGCGGACTATTCCTCGAATGTCTTACAGAAGTGGAAACTTTTTCTTCGACCCACCGTACATGATGAGATAGGCAGGAAAAGCTATTCAGAGAAAGTGAAGGTAATGCCACAAAAAGAATATTATTCTCCGCAGAGCGTCTTCGTTGATTGACGAAGAAGACGACCTTATCTTCCGGCTATCGTACAGTATCGAGTGCTGTCCGAAACTAGTGAAGAAAACCCGACATTTTCATATTACTATTTTTAGCTCCACCTCTGAACAGAAAGTCGACCTCATCCTCAGTCCCATCTTCTTAATTGTTAAATATCAGCATCAATGGTGACTTACCATACCATATCACTATAAACTCCTGAGTAGTGACTGTAAGTCAGGGCTGGTGTTGATGTTCCTATTCAGTACAGTCCACGCCCACACTGGCATCCGCTGCCGTATTCGACTAATGCCTGCACATATTCGTCTGAGCACTTGTTCCGAGTAGAATTCGGTGAGCTCTATCGAACAGCGTGTTCCGTTTTCTCACAATCCAAAGCATGTTGACATAATTTAAAAAATACTGTTTTTTCCTACGTAAATCCTAGAACCCATCTGGAAAAAGCCGCCAATATGCGTCTAGGAACGTGCTTCAAGCGTGCCATGTATGTTCCAGAGAGAACTCGACAAATCCTATCAAATGGGCAGCTTAAATCTGCGATATAACTAGACTAAGATTCTCTCATTAATAGATGGTGCCAAAGGAACGTCTGAAAATCTTACTTTCCGGCATCGAAGATCTGAGTACAGCATTTTATGCAGCTCATCGGTCCGTCTTTGGAACATACTCCTAGACGAATATGGATAGGTTTTTATAAATGGGGTTCGAGGATTCCATAGCAAATTTCGACTATTTTGCAATTTGCTACAACGTGGTTTGAGCTATCGAAAATGTAAGAACGCCATTCGAGAGGGCTAGTCAATTTTTACCTGAAGCATTCTTTCAGACAAATTTGTACCGCTTTTTATCAATGAATTTAGTAGATCTCACAGGAAGCTTCGAGTATTTTTCAATTTACTCAAACGCGACTTGACCAATCGAAAGTCCAAGAATATCATTAAATAGTGCGCTCCACGTTTCACTGGGAACAAGAATAGGCGTGTTGGAAGAAGTGCTCAGACGAATATGGGTAGCTTTTACCGGACGGGATCTGAGATTTCCGTAGGAAAAGCAAATATTTTCGGATTTTTCTCCTCATGCTTTGAACCATGAAAAAATGGAACATGCTATTCGATAGAGCTCATCGAGTTCTACTTGGCGCCAGCGCTTTGTCGAATACGGTGTCAAAATTCACCTACGTGAGTACGAAAACTGCATCAGAAACAGCGTCATATTGACTTTCGTGAATACAGAGACCATGGGTGTGGAGGGAGGGGGCAATGGCAAATTCCCATTTCCCTAAGGATTTGCCATGGTGATGCAGATAATTCCTTGACAGATTAGAAACTTCTATTTCTCAGTTGTTGGATTATGCCTCAAATAAAATAGATCGGAATGCTGCATGTTCAGCGATAAAAGTGTAGGTAAGTTTTGGTGGAATAAAACAATCTAATCTAGGGATTGCCTTATCTTATCGATCTCATCTCTATTGAGCGAGTATCCTAGTCAACTCAGATTGAATGAACGAAAAAATTATACGCAGCTCAATGATCAGAGATGGAGTTGTTACGTAGCAAATTGTGCATAACTAGTGGTCGATGTTTATCTTGTAAATCATAGCACATTATGGTCCTGGGCAAAGTCGTTGTTATAAGGAAGTCTTTTTCATAAGAGCAATATATTCATATTTTAGCACTGAAAACAAATTTGAAATCAAATACGCATAATCAATCACGGTAACTGGACAAAACTATAAGAAAGTCAAAGAATGGCGGAAATAGGAAATAAAACATGTAGTCATTATACTTTCCGTGAAACATTAAATGAACATGCCGGGCAGTGTTGTATTGGTTTATATATGAAAATATGCAGTTTTTCAGGGACTATCTTTTGATGCTAAAAGATTTTTTGGAAGAAAATATCTTGATATCCTAATAAGTCAAAGACCCAGCAATTTGCAGTAGGAAAACTTGTTAGCGCAGCCCCTGTGGAGCTAAAATGTGGAACTCACATATGACTTTTAGCCTAACTCTACTAATGGACAATGCGCAAAGTGCGAAATCTATTCTTCATTTTAGTTGTTTTTCAAGACAACTGG
This sequence comes from Rotaria magnacalcarata, assembly GCA_900239745.1. Classification (NCBI taxonomy): domain Eukaryota; kingdom Metazoa; phylum Rotifera; class Eurotatoria; order Philodinida; family Philodinidae; genus Rotaria; species Rotaria magnacalcarata. The sequence continues at coordinate 7,665 of OENM01001834.1, read as the reverse complement.
TTCATAGAAATAAACTGATATACAAAGCGTAAAGTGGAAATCTCTCTTAGACTGTACTCATTTTTTCAAATAATCAATTAACGGAGAAAGAATAGTTTTTATTTATTTTTGCGTTTTGAACATCATTATTATTCTTTTTCTTTTAGCAGGGCTCTATTTGTTTTTATTTAATCTTGTTGCTAATATTCTTTTTATTTTTTTTATTTTGGTATTTTCTTTTGCTTAATTTCACACGATTATTCTCATCATTGATTTAACTGGCAAAAAAGACTGTACTTGTCTATCATATTTAGAGTACGCATAAAACAAGTTTCATAAATATTGATCAACTCGCAAAGACCAATATTGTTTGCTTTTGAAAGTTCTAACTTGAACAGTTTTCAGAAAAAAGTCAAGTCTAATGTTTGTTACTTTTGCTAGCTAATGCCTGTAATAGTGCTATAGACTGGTTACTAATGTCTGTAATGGTGTTGCTAATATATGCAGTAGATGCGCAGGGAGGGGGGCGGGTAGCAGGAGGTATATCTCTAATGGGTATGACTGTAATAGACGTCAGTGGGGGTATAGGAAGGTATATGTCTGTAATGGGCACCGGGGGGTGGAGGGAGCCGTAAAAACGTCGCCTTACAGCTTACACTCGCCATTTTCTTCGAAATTATATGTGAGTTCCACAAAATGGTCATTGTCGTATATTTCAAGTGAGAAATAACACGTGAGATCACCGTTTCTATTTGAAATTCTTGGTGTATGGCAGTCTATGTAGCATATCTAATTCAATAAGCTATTTGAAAGTAAAAAAACATATTTCTCAAGAGCACAATATCTTGTTATAAAGTCCTGAACAGTATTTTCAATATGTTGCCTAAATTTATCGAATAGTAACCGAAGGTGTACTCCAAGACAGATTCACAACTCTCAATAGTGGTTACACAAAGAGCTAAAAAATTGGAATCAAGCATAAGTTTCCACGAGCTTTCAAATGGTGTGCCTTATATCAAAATCAAAATTTTAACGAACTACGGTGTTCTTGTTTATTTAGTTGATTTTCTCGTGAACCCTCTTATGAGACTAATCAAATATATTTCTCGTTTATTATTACATATACAGACCTCGCGATATTGCTGAAAATACTAAGAAAAATTCATAATAAGTCTTGGGCAATTTTTCGAACTATAGAACATAAATAAGGCAATCTAGAGTACTTTTGTGCAGGATCTCAATGTTACTTTTGAGTTAACGTGCTTATAATTATATATATATATATATTGAGTCTTACACGGTATTGTGTGTAGGATGAATTCGAACGAAAATTCAGCCTGTTGTTCTATTACTCATCAACGAAGTCCGATGATTGCCGTTTTTCACATCGATAGGTGTTTGAATAGATTGCAGTTTTGTGGATCGTTCAGGAATGGCGCACTCTATTGTCATATGTTGTTCGATGATATAGAATTAATCGAGTTATAAAAATATGTTTGGTGACTTTATTACGATGTTCACAGCTTTTGGTGTTTGATGTGATGTTTTACAAGTAGAATTTCTGATCTTGCCTATTCTTGTTATGAAATTCATTGGGAGCTCGTTTATTGATCAACAAGTGGGTGTGGTTGTGAGTGTGAATACGATTGTAGTGAAGACGCACACCGAAACACACCAAAACTATCTTAAAATTGGATTCGACGTCTTCAAGAAGAATCCCAGAAAACTCGATCAAAGTCTACTATAATAGATATAGAGATATACAGGTTGTGGGAGGGGAAAGGCAGGGAGAATATGAGAAGGATTAAAGAGTGAGAGGAACAGGGGGAGATAGAGAACGTATAGTAGGCTTAGAAAGTCGAAGAACACATATATATACTTTTCTCACACTGACACTGAGCGAGAGCCTGCTCCATTCTGCACCCACCCACCCCCCGACTCTGAGTATAAATTTCGGGTTCCGTTCCTAGGAATTCATGCTAACATTACATAGATTGCAAGATTGAATAGGTCAAAAGATCTTCAGATTATTTAAAACTCATGAACCAGAACTTTTGAATGAATTTCTCGGAGCTCGGGAACCCATATCTACTTGATACATATAGAAAGAATAAGTGCATAGAAATATCTAGAGGTGGTCAAAACCTCATAGACATAAACTTTGAAGCGAGATCCTGGATTCAGAGAACCCAGAAACCCGGTATAGATTCCATTTGCAGGAAACTGGAAATCGATGCGGATTCCGTTCCTGTGAACTCGGAACACAGTGTGGATTCCCACACCGAGTCTCTTACCTAAAATCACACCTGTTATACCCGCCATACCTCCTATACCTTCTGAAGCTTTTGGGACTCCTATACAAGGGAGAAACAGCTGATTTTTTTAATTTAAATCAAAAACGAGAATCAAAAAAATCAGAAAAATCAGATTTCAGTTGTTTCCCCCTTGTTCAGAACTCATCATATGTAAATCGTTGCATATTATCGTTGTTAGTTTTATACCAGGGGCATTTCGAAAATGAAACGGAATACAAAGTGTTTAAAGAACTTGTTTTTTTTGCAAGAGATGCCATATATGAAAATGCGTTTTCGAAACATCAATGCGACTCACATTTGAAATACCTCTAACAATATATCGAAGTTCGATGGTTTTTTCAGCTATTTTTGTTTGAACAATAATCTTTGATTTTAGATTCAAAGATAAATAGCGTTTCAAGCTTTTTGTAACAAAAAAATACTCAGTGAAAGTTCCTCTCTCCGTATATGCGACTTCAATTCGATCAGAATTGAAATCCTCGTGATACAGAAACAGTTATACTGCGATATTAATTCTATTATTTTTCAAATGCAAAAGTTAGCCAATTACAATAAACTTTCTTTTTCTAAAATCTAGTTTCAGTATTGAGAAACCTGATTTCACAGTTGAATAGAACATATAATTAGATATGCACATTGTCACAAAAATTTGACTTCTCACAAAAAACTAAACTAGCAGAGAGAGAACAAATAATTTGACTTACACAGGTGATTCCAGTTTTCCGCAGCATTCTCTATACTCCAAACCTTTGAATTAATTCATATTGCTAATCGCTTTTGACTTTCACAAGCATTAGTTTCAATAATAAGTTTTACTCATGCATCTTTTAGTTATATCTATGTAGTACACGATTTAGTGCAGAGCTGTGACTGTCTAGGCAGTAATCGACTCGCCTCATATCATGCTTTGAATCATTCTATTATAAACGCACACACACATCCTCACCATGGCTTACACAAGTACATTGCATGTGATAGCAGAAGCCGTTCGAAACGCTAATATATTTTTGGGGGGAACGCAGGACAGTTTTTAGGAGTGTTTTACAAGAGTCTGAAGTGAATAATATTTAGAAAGAAATAATTGGCAGGAAAGTATATTTTATTCATTGTAGTCTTAAATATATATTCATGTGTTTAGCCGATTGAGTTGCAACTATTGCATGCCTTACATGCGTTTTGGCAGCGCCCCGGGCTTTTAGTACCACCATTGTGTGTGACACCGAGACAACCGGGTCCCTCACGATCCCATATCGCCGCATTGACACGATCAGCTCCTAATTGAGTTACTAAATATTCGTAAATATCATCTTCAGTCCCATCACTTTGGTGGCCCGACCAGTAAGGCACATGGTGAACAAATCGACCAAGTTCTGCCTTTGTAAAATCCATGTACATGGATGTATTGAGAATGTGTGCATGCCAGGCTTTGTCGACCATTGCAGATGGTGATCCATTTTTTCCATGCTTTATTGCATAATAGTAATGAGCCAGTTCTTCAACACAGCTTAAAGCCTCTTCATGAGTCATATGTTCGTGTTTTTCAAGTCGTTCGATAATGTATTGTGTATCGCGTGAAGGTATAGTTACATTTTCGAATAACGCCATTGTTAGTCCAACTGTTCGTATGGAAACTGAAATGAGTCCTTCGAAATATCTTTGTAGCGAACAAAACTCTTTTATTGTATATTCGCCTACCTTGAAATTGCTTCACGATCAATCGCCGAAATGTGTGATTGTCAGAAGCCAGCGTCGTACGTATTTATAGTACAGTCAGGTTTTTACTTTTTCTTTCATAATTTCTTCCAAGTAATATTGTTTGTCGATCACACATGAAATCATTTTTCACTTAATGGCTCAAAAATATTTTGGGGTCCTTTACGTTTTTCATACTTTTTCAGAGAAAAAACTACATTTGTGAGCGACTCCTTTATTTTTTGCAGAATGGCGCACTACATGAATCGAGGTATATTTTTTTCGATTTCTCTCGCAATGACTCGATTCACATAATTCATACTGTCAATATCGTGCACCGTTTCTCCGAACTTTTTTACAGCATTGGAGACTGTTGTCAAGGCATCGTACATGTTGGAACAACACTGTAAAGAAAAGGTACCTTATGAAACCAAAAAATGATCTGAGCGAGGGCACAGAGTCAGACCCTTTTTTGGTTCCGTGTGGAACTTCTTCTTGGTGAATGGGAAAAATGGTTTCGTACACAAGGTTCCGTACCAAACCTTGAGGGTGTGGGTGTGGTTGNTTCAGCACCTTTTCAGCACCTTCAGCACCTTTTCAGTACCTTGAGCACCTTTTCAACACCGTCAGCACCTTCAGCACCTTCTCGGCACCTTCAACACCTTTTCTATAGTGAGATTTACTTCAATCGTATGGAAATGAATCGTGAAAACTACCTTCATTTTCAATAGTAGTGGTGAATGTTTTTTTAATTATTCACAGAATCTGAATAAGAATTATTTCAGAATAAAAAAACCAACAGAAAAATAAAAACATACTTCGAAAGTAACCGTATATCAAATTCCAGAAAGATATACCAAAATGTTTGATCCTTCTTTTATTTGTGAGAACTAACACTGACCTCTGACTATTTTTCAGAAGTTTATTTTTCATCTTATCACCATTGCATTTGTACAGCTTCTGCTTTCTCTCAGGTATCAAAAAAAAAACATTGTACGAAATGCTATACTCGTTGGTAAAAAAAACCTGCTCATAATTTTATTAGCTTGAAAATCATCATTGAATTCTGATTATTTTCCAATTTTATTGTGTATTTCATGAAAAATCAATTTTTAACACCTGGAGTCCCCCTCAAGGGTCGAAAAACCTTTTTTGTTCTGGTTTTAATATAAATAGTTATATTTCTATCAAGCTAAGCTTTCTGATTACAATTATTGTCTCAGTTTTGAATTTCATCGAATAATAAGAAAGATATGAAGCACTCTCTCGGAGCCTTAAAAAACAGTTATTGACCTAAAGATTCATGAATATTCGATTTATAGTGTTTGAAAATAGGTTCGCTCGATGCACAATGTTTTTCTCTATCAGAATATTTAAGAACAACTTAGATATTTTATCTTTTTTCTCTCGATAAATTCCAAATACCACCCCGATCAGGTCATACAGTTACTAAATATCGGTTTTCTCAGTCTTATTAAATGTAGTTTTTCGAGGTGTACCAGTTAGATTTTCTTACCGGATACGTAATTAAATNTGCTCTTTCTCATGAAAGAGTTTTCAACTTAAAACTCGATGTAATGTAAAGCGTTTTCGCTCCAATACTAGTGTTGGAATCGAATTTCTGTCATTGCTTGACTGATACTTGATAGATTTAAACAGAATAATTCCTATGCTACTGAATATAAATATTATATTTGTTTTAAGCACAAAATCTGAGCGGATCTAATTATTTCTACAAATTTTGTTTTCGGTCAGATTTTTACGTATGTTCCCCTTCAGGATCATATGAAAACAAAATATTTTATTCAAAACAACTATTTGATTGATTATTAATTGATCTACTTTATCTCAAACATCACTCCTAAAGTTTGGAAACTTTTAACATTGTCTACATGGCTTTCGGAGTAAGTTTATTTTTTTGTTTATCCATAACGGGGCCAGGAGTGGAAATCTGACCGAAAATAAAAGTTGTAGAAATAATTAAATCGAATTAGATTTTGTGTTTAAAACAAATATAATATTTAAATTCAGTCAAATGGGAATTAATCTATTTGAAACTATCGAATATCGGTCATAAATGGCAGAAATCCGGTTCCAAGAGCAGTATTGGAGCGAAAACCCTTCACATTACAACGAGTTTTAATTTGAAAACAGTTTTATTAGAAAGAACACATTCAATTAAGTATTCGATAAGAAAATCTCTCTGGTGAACCTCGAAAAGCTACACTTCATAAAATTGAGAATAGCATTATTTCTAACTGCATGACACAATCGGGGCGGTATTTAGCATTTATCGATAAAACAAAATTTGAATATCTAAGTCGTTCTTATATAATTACTCTGATAGACAAAAATATTCTGCATCGAAGGGGCCTATTTTCAAACAGTATAAATCGAATATTCGTGGACATTTGGGCCAATAGCTGTTTTTAAGTCTTCCCGAGAGTGCTTCAGATCTTTCTTAGTATCCAATGAATTTTAAAATCTAAGATGATATTTGTGATCAGAAAACTTAACTTTATCAAAATATAACTACTCGCACTAAAATTAGAACAAAACGTTTTTTGGATCCCTGAGGGGTAGGTACCCCAGATGTTAAAAATTGATTTTTCATAAAATACACAGTAAACTCCTGGAAAATAATCGAAATTCAATGGTGACTCTTAAGCTAATAAAATTAAGTGCAGGTTTTTTAGTGGTCAGGTTTCTAGTTTGGCACACCTCTGATTTGATTGTGGAATTAGTGTTTTCAACAAGAATGTAAGAAAACAATGAGTTTAACAGAGAATTAAGTCATCCTGTCGTATACTACTCCTTTATTTTTCTGTAGCTTTTCGACAACTACTAACACCTTTCAGCACCTTCAGCACCTGCAGCGCCTGCTCAACACCTTCGGCACTTTGTAGTAAATTTTGGTGCTTGGAGCCAGCACTTTCCCCCTTGCATTCCTCTCTTCGTATACTTTATGTGTGGCTTATTGAATAAGATTAAATTTCAATGCGGCGCACATGTATATCGAGTTATAGTATATGGAGGCATATTCTAGATGACCTTAGACAAGTATACAGTGACGGACTGTTGAATTAGGTCTGATCGTGTATTCCATCTCAAATAAGGATGCACCAGCACCAGTATACTTGTTTTCTACTTGCGAAAATAACTATTAGCTAAATGAGCCATTTTCTCAGGCATCCCTTATTTTGTCTATATTCAGGTGAAAAATTGAGTTTTGCAGCATTTGAAACAGTATAAAATATTGTATACTCAACTAGCTGATAACGTTATCTAGAACATTTTTCAATAGTTTTCAACGTTTTTGAAGAAAAAGGTCATGAATTCAGGTTATAGTCATAGTAAAAAAGAAATTGTGCTCAAAAATCTATATTGAACGTATTAATTATATAGCACTAAAAGCCAATCAATCGAGAAAACAATAAATCTATATGTTATAAACAATGACAATTGTCACTTCTATTAGTATAAAATAAGAAACTAGATGGCACCCGAGTTTCACTCGACTACGAGATGCGGTGCGAAGCAAATACGCGTTGCGTGAAGTCATTTTTTTTTATTACATCATTCTAATCATCTGGAATCCTGAAAACGAAAAGTCATTTCAACGTAGTGTTCTTTTGGAACGATATCTGTGAGCGTACTGAATGTCCAATGAAAGATGGGA
>OENM01001833.1:0-25955 GCA_900239745.1 Rotaria magnacalcarata | reverse complement strand
GAAAAGATCGAGTTTTCATCGGGTTCGATCGAGCTCAGTGATGAACGAAAAAAAAACTTTTTCACAACGAATAACGTTAAGTGACTGAGTATTTGATGCGCGGCCACCAATAGGACTATGAAAGCAACAGTAAATGATCTTTTTGGCATATTGCAGTGCAAATCTGAACTCCATTGTTCACAAAATCGTATTGGCCAGCCTCGATCAATAGAAATCGAGATCTCCGGAAAATGGTTGTCCATTGGTATTTCGATGCGGGGATTTTAAATCTAAGCTCCACTTTTCTCGAAACCCTATTAGACAGTCGGAAGGAATTAAAACACGAGATTTTCGAATAATAAAGTTCAGATTTGGACTACTCTGAAAGAAAAAAANAAAAAAAGGAGTTTTACAGAACCATTTTAGGGGTTCTGGTATCGGGTAAAACGCAGAACCCTCGAAAAAGGTTCTGACTGAAAAAAGGTTCAGTAAAGAAATAACGAAAGCATATGTGATTTTTCCTCAAAAAAAGGTTCTGTCCTACATAAAAGGTGCTCCATGATTTAAATGGTTTACCGCTGGGATTTCCATTATCTCTGTAACCATATTTCGATATTCTTATATCCATAGCCCTATCTATACCTTATATCTATACGCTTACAACTTTACCCTTACAACTGTACCCTTACAACTATATTCTTATATCTATACCCTTACAACTATACCCTTATTTGTATATTTCCTAATAGAAGTGTAGTTTCGGGAAAACTTTAGAGCCTTTCCGATTTTGGCACTGTCTGAAAACCTTTCAGAGTTTCCGAATATTGGTGTTCAAATCGTCTAAAGTAAAACATAAAGTTACAGTACTTTCTCACCAAGCAATATTAGAAACTGCAAAAAGGTTTCAAAGCTCACCAACCTGGGAATGCAATGAAAGATCTGAAAAATATCGGCAGTCACGCAGATGTCGAACCCATGTCGTCTATCACAAAAACATCAAAATGACACATCGTTATTTCTCGAATACTGATATGTAACTTAGTCATTCGCTGAGATCCATTTGAGGAATCTAAAAGAAAGGAAAAATTAATATTAAGTTTTTGATTCTTTAATGTAACTCACCCTTTGAATAAAATTCATTCCAAGAACCTAAAAGAGAAAAAAATCGATATTTCTATATCACTTTTTTATTCTTAAATGAAGCTTATTATTTGAATATAACCTATTTGAAGAATCTAAAACAAACAATAAAACTTAATATAATTTTCTAATTCTTGCATATAACTTACTGATTGGACAAAATGTATTGAAAGAATCTAAAAGAAAAAGAAATTTTGATATTAGGCTTGTATTCTGAAATGAAGCTTACCGTTTGGATGCAATCTATTTGAAGAATTTTAAGCAAAGAGAAATTACTATAGGTTTTTTATTGTTCTATCCTGTGATTTTAAGAAAAAATCAGTTATAATGATCATCTGAAACCAGAAGTTAGTGGTGTTCTCAATCACTACAACCTTTAAAAATTATTATGGCTATTTTTAGTCTTTTTTTCTTGAAATTTAATGAAACAAGTTAGCTTTAGAGAGTAGTCTTATAGCTACGTCCTTATTTCTCTAGCATTAATACTGCATCTAATAGCTATACCTCGTTATCCATGCCTTGATATCTACACCATTGCAATTCTTTTACTTTCAGCATGCCTTTACGATTGCATTCTTATATCTTGACCGTTTTATTTATATCATTATACTAATAACCTTACATGGATTCCCTTATTACTATACGATTATTTGTGTATTCGCGAAAGTATATCTTTAGGACTATATCCTTGGATCCATATGGATTTCATTAAATCCTTTATCTTATTTGTAAGATGTGAAGTTCAACGACATACGTGCACATCAATTGCGTATGATCTAGCTGAATAATTTCATAGTGTTAAATGTTTAATTGAATGGTTCCTTTTGTTGGCGTTAACGATTGTTGTAGAACAAACACGATCGACAACGATAATATGATAATAAATCGTATATAGCCGACGCATACGATACTTAAAATATTATTGGAGCTTCATTAAAGTCGTCGAATTGTGAGAATAGTCGTAATTTATCTCAAAGCAGTTGGATTACTAAATATGGATGATAGCATTATTTGCCTTTATAGTTATTTACCAGATTTAGTATATATTAGCTAGGCGTTGAGGAAACTATGGTGATTTGTTTCAATCGTTTCCTGGGAATGACAATCAAGTGAAAATGTAAAAACAAAAGTAAAATTACTTGAGAAGAAAAGAAAATTCACCCCATGTCAACGGTTTAACTGCAAAAAGTATTCTCGAGCGATGAAAAAGTCGAACATTAGAGCACAATAACGTATCATGTAGTAAAAGAAAGAAGAAAGTATGCAATAAAATAGTTCTACTGAATGTACCTTAAATTACATTTGAAAAAATATTTTCTGCCGACATTTTGATAAAAGACTTCATAATAAATATATCTTACATCATACTTTGTCTCTCAAAGCCTTTTATGGTAGCACGTTTGAACTGTGAAACCCTAAAAAATTGAGCGGAAATGAGAAAATATTTTTCACTTCAATATTTTTGGATAGAAAATTTGTTTTTAGAATGGATCGTTTTTTGACAGAACCTTTTATGGTTCAACAATTTTCTGCTGAACCTTAAACAGTTCAGTATCATGGGACAGAACGTTTTGAGTTCCCCTTTTGAATAGAAAACATTTGATGGTTCCGCATCTTTACCCAGAACTATATCTGGTTCAGTATTATTACATACTGAACTTTTTATGGTTCAGGATTCTTTTGTCGAACCTTGCAAAGTTCAGCATCATGGGACAGAACCTGTCGAGTTCCGTACTTTTGACTAGAGAACATTGTATGGTTCGGTACTGTTTCACAGAATCTTAATAGGTTCAGTGTCATTGTGCAGAACCCTTTCGGTTCAGTATTCTTCAACACAGAACTTTTTATGGTTTTGAATCTGTTTCCGAAACCTTCAAAAGTTCAGTACTGTTGGACAGAACTATTGATAGTTTCGTATTGTCATACAGAACTTAAAATGGCTCCGCATGAGCTACGGAACCATAAAATGGTTCTACAGAACTCCTTTTTTTCTTTCAGAGTACCCACACCAAACTGCCTATGAACAACCATTTTCCGGAGATCTCGATTTCTATTGATCGAGGCTGGCCAATACGATTTTGTGAAAAATGGAGTTCATATTTCCATTGCAATATGCCAAAAAGATCATTTACTGTTGCTTTCATAGTCCTATTGGTGACCGCGCATCAAATACTCAGTCACTTAACGTTATTCGTTGTAAAAAAAGTTTTTTTTTCGTTCATCACTGGGCTCAATCGAGCCCGATGAAAACTCGATCTTTTCAGCTCGAGTATTGAAAGCTTGAACTCGACTCGAACCCGAAGTTTTGGAGTTTGAACTCGATTGAACTCGACCTTAAATGTTCGAGCTCGAGCTCAATCAAGTTCAAACTCAAAGTTTCAAGTTCGAGTCGAGTTCGTCATTATCGAGTTCAAACGGTTTGGGTTTGGTTCATGTCTAATTACATCGAGTGAGATTTAAAAGTATCATAAACAACATAAGAAATGGAATGAGTATCGAAAATATCGTGTTTTAGTTTCAACTTCATCGACCAACACCACTAGTACATCGACAAGTGAGCGAAATAGTCGTTTTTTTCACATACCTATAGTATATACGTATATATTGGCCCTATTTGTGATTTTTTCATTTTCCGTATTCATCTAGCAACAACAACAGCAACAACGAGTGAGCATTGAATCTTAATATCTAGTACAGATTCATATCGGATTCTATTTTCCTTTCGGATAGTACCATCATGCACAAGTCCAAATACAGCGGGAGCACTTTTTAGCTTTGCTTCTGCGAGTGCCCCAACTACTTATACACTTTCTACATATGGTTTTACTGCTACTGGTTCTTCAGCAACTCTATCATTTATCATGACAGGTGATAGTGGACCTGCTCACCATTATTGGCTACTGGACACTGTATTGGTGAATGATACAGTTAATAATGCAGATCTACTTGTCAACGGTGGATTTTCGACGGGCACCCTCACTGGTTGGACACAATATTGTGCTACAGATGCTAATTGCGGTGGAACTGGCACTAATTACGGTCAACTAACAACGAGTTCTTGTCAAAAAGGACAGTACTGCTACGTAGATAAATGTAGCAATTTTGATTATCTGGTTCAATCGTTTGCCACGACAATTGGAAATTATTACATAATATCGTTTTATTTTAAAGTTAATGCTAATGGAGGCCCACATTTAGCATACGTTATGTTGACCTAACTGAAAATGCTTTAATGTTTACCGTACAGTCGTATGAACAAATAAATAAATAAACCTGACATAATTTTTTCATTTGAAATAATCATGCTTGCTATTAACAATTAATTTTTTGAATAAAATTATTTTTCTATCTGATTTTGTTTATTCCGAACATCGAACTAATTTCTCACATATAGTTTTAATATTTGCAAGTCTCACATTAAAACATAAAAAGGGTGACGAGAAAAAGCCATAGTAGAAAGGTATGTTTTTGAAAATGGTAGGAAATGAAAAATCTCATACATTAAGCTGAATACAAGGATTGAAGTGAACAAGAAGAGCAAAAGGTGGGTGAGTTATGAGGATCTTGCAATGAATTTCATATCATTCTTCGACACGCGAATTCGACGGCATGCACTTAGTCTACGGATACGTTGTCGACAAGAAAATTTGTCAAGTTTATTTCGTCGACCTCTTTTTGTCGAAAGTTCGTTTGTCGACATGTTTCGTAGGCAAATAAATTAATCAACGACGTATTTTCTATCTACATTATAAATTTCTAGGTTTTGGCAATAAAACAGCGTCCATAGCTCTTATTTTTCAACTAGCCAATCAAAAAGTATTTCCTTTCAAAATGTAATGACCGTAGTAACAACGAAGTTTTCCTTACCCAGGTAGAGAAGTACGGGTCGGTTCCCGCACAAAAGCGCCGGAAATTACCGGAACATGGAATCAGTATTCCAATCGGAAAATTTTCGTACTCTCTTCCGGCCGATTCGAGTTAATTCCTGTTTTCTCCCGACGGGAATACTGCTTCTATGATCCGGTATTTTCTTGAAGGATACGGCGACTCTCCTGCGTCTTTTCTGCAGAATCAGGTGGCGGACACGATTGAGCTGGGTAGTTCGAATTTGACAAACTTCAGCGTGGATTTTGATGAAATACATATCCAAACTAGTATCTAAAACCTCTTGTTTTTGGTTGCGAAGAAGAAATGAATTAAATTAAAAACAGAACGCTTCAATCCTTCGTCGTGCTAGCTTTTTTCTCTTACACCTCACTATGTATACTTCGATAAGTATACTACTTATTTTTTATATTTTCTCTTTTTTCTTGTTGATTATGTAGGGGCATAATAAATCCAAACCCTTGAGATTCAGTATTACTCAATTTAATTTTTTGACGGCTTAGGATGAGGATTCCACGAAAAATAAAATTCATTCCGTTTTACTTTTAGATGTTCCAAGTTATCCCTTTAGTTCCATTAATGAAATGGATAAATTGGCTAAAAGGACTAATGGAGTTAGCGGACATAAAGACATCGAAATGGACTATATATACTAAATATCATCAGACATATAAGCAAGATATGCAAGCATACAAGCACAACGGGATCAAATTATTTTTTTGTCGACCTATGAACAATTCTGAAAAAGTAAAATTTCAATGGCCAATCGCCTATTTGCCACCCCTTGGTTACGCCGCTGGTCAGTAACCCTAATTGGCATCCAAACATGCTCACTTTTTCTTGATTTTCCGTCTTTTTTCGTGAGTTTTAACGCGTCTTCAAAAACGTTCGGCTGTTTGGGTAGTAGCTGGTGCCACGTCATAAATAAAAAAGAATCGAAAATATTATATCCTCTGTGGGTATCTCGTTCTGCAGGTAACCACTCACCCTTAACTTATTTATGTTTTACAATGCTTAATTAAGATCATTCATTCGATATAAATCGCATGCACAGGTGAATTATGTGTGCAATAAGTATCTAACGCCATCTCAATTTTTACAGAGAAATATTAAAAAGTCGCTAGTTGCTGGCTAATAAACAAATGTTTCTATCGTTGTGAAACATATGATTCGTTCGAATGAGACTTCCGTTTGGTTTGAATGGTTGGTTGAGTATTTATCTCTATCGTTTATATGATTGAATTTATTTTTCATTGAAATAAAATATTTTTTTTTGTAAATTTCAAAAAAAACAAGGAACCATCTTCTTTCGATTATTAATAGTAAATAATACGAGAAAAAAAGAAAACATAATTTCATCCTGTATAAGTAATATCTCATTCTGTTCTTGCTTAACCGTTATGTTCTTATTTACCTTAATGTCGAAATATTTCTACATATATAAAATATTTAGTTATTTTTTTGCTTTTCATCAATGACTCATGTTGTTTGTTACACATGCTATTGTAAACCTTGTAATTTATTTTTCTAGATACTCTTTTTATTTACTGTCCACATTCATCAATTATTTTTTATAGTTCTTTTTTAATTTTCAATGACGGCTAAAGAAGATTTGGTCGAGCCAACTGTGAGTAATGGTCAACAAACAACAACAGATACAATTGATCAGCAACAAACACCACTTGATTATCAAACTTCCATAACAATTGAGAATGAATCCGAAGAAGTCGAAGTTGAAATTAGTAAATAGAAAACAAAAACATTTTCAAAGTCATCAATAAAAAGTTCATTCGTTTTCTTTTTCAAAGCTTACGATGAAAATGGTGAACCAAAATTTCCACTCGATGATCTATTGAAACTTGAAGAACAAGTTAGTCGAGTACGATGGATTGTGCCTGTTCTACCTGATGGTGAATTAATTAAATGTTTACGAACTACTGTTTGTTTTGCAAGAGAAAGTAAATAATTCAATAGAATGTAATATTTCTTATACTTAGTTGAGTTTTTATTATAGAAGTAGATACGAAAAGTGAATCATGTCAACGATTTATTCGTGATAGTTTAGTAACTTCATTTACAAAAATATTTTGTGATGAAGCTGTAGGAGGATGGAAAAATGATATATATGTAAGTAACTAAAATTGAAAAACAAAAAAAATCTTAATTACATATTATCTCTAGATTGCTATTTATAATAATGCTATGTTATTTATTCAATTATGTGCATTCAAAATTGATGATGACTGTTTTCCATTACTTGATGTTTTAAGTTTTGTTATGAATCCAACAGGACGGTAATAAATAAATTATATTAAGTTATGAAACATTCTGTTTTTTTCTCTCTCTCGCTTTCTTCTTATTCATAGTTATCATCAAGCTAATCATAATCGAACAAGTTTATATCATCTTAAGAATGACGTTGAACCATATGCTGCAGCAATGGAATACCGTTTTCCCCAAAGAGTACGTATTCTATCGGTAGATTAGATAATTATAGATTTCATTCTTTTTGCTGTTTATGAAAGAGACTACAACATTATCTCCACAGGATACATACTAGGAGTGTATTTATTTTCAATATTTTAGGGTTGGCTTGTAGATTTTATAAATAAATTTGGAGAACTAGGTGGTTTTGATAAAATTCTCAATCGTTTCATCTCAAGCGAAACTAAACTAACGATATCAGTTGTTATTGCACTACTCAAACCGTGGGGTCTCTGCTATGAATATTTAACACAATCAACAATAGAAAAGTATTTCGCACGTATTATTGTAAGCAATATCTTTACGAAAATTGATTTACAACAATAAATATTCGAATTTTTATTTAGGAATTCGTACCACTATTTCTTAATCAATTAACGGAAAATGACTTTAAAGTTGAAGTAAAAACTGAATCAAAAAATGATTCCTTATCAGCAGTCATCAAATGGCTCCGTTATCTTGCATCACGTTTACCGAATAGTGATAGAGCATGCCGAGATTTAGATGAACTTCGTCTTAAAATGATTTTACGGTACGAAACATTTCTATTTGTTTTTCGTTGTACTAAAACTTGTGAAAACTCGAAGAAATTTAATATTGTTGATTTTTCATTTGCAGACTTCTCCAAACAAATTCATTCAGTGGTAAAATGAATGCACTTAATGAAGTTCATAAACTTCTTCCAAGTCTTATTCCAATTCACCGTTCAACATTGAATCGTTCGGATGATAGTGAAGGTTTAACACCTGAAAAATTCATTGTAAATTAAAAAAATAACATTAATTAATTGAAATTGAAATCTTATTTTATTTTGTTGTTGTTTAGCAATGGATTCAAGAACATCAAATTCTCGACATTGTCCTACGCGATTGTTTACATCAACCACAATATGTTGAAAAATTAGAACGAATCCTTCGTTTTATGATTAAAGAGCAGGCATTAAGTCGAAATGATTTAGCAAAAATTTGGAATGCATCATGTGGAAAACATGAAGCTATTGAAAAAAATGTCCATGATTTACTTGCAAAATTAGCTTGGGATTTCTCACCTGAACAACTTGAACAATTATTTGATTGTTTTCGAGTAATAACTACTATAAAAAAAATCCTATTTCATTAATGTTATTAATTATTCTTTTTTAAAAAACCTATAGGAAAGTTGGACAAAGGCGAGTAAAAAACAACGAGAAAAACTCCTTGAACTTATTCGACGATTAGCTGAAGATGATAAAGAAGGTCTTATGGCTAATAAAGTAATACGAAAGAAATTAATTCATTTTAATTTTGTTTTGTTGTGTTTAAATAGGTGCTAGAATTATTATGGAATATTTCACATGATAAACTTTTTCCAAATGAAATTATTGATCAAGCTTTAGCAGCACATTTGAAAATTCTCGATTATAGTTGTTTACCAGTAAGTAAAGATTTTCTCCTAAAGAAAATCCATTGAATGATAGATTCTACAGAGTATATTCGCTGATAACTATATATCAAACATCACTGTTTGAATGACTCTGTTGAATTATTATTTCTATGATTATAGAAGAATTCTTGTAATTTAATAGGAAAAAGAAAAAACAAAATTATCTTGGATCGATCGAATGATGGAAGAAGTTAAACAAGATCAGCATGTCATTATTTCACTAAAACAAATGCGTGAAATCTGTACACAATTTTCTGACGTTAGAAAATTTCCAAAATATTTCTATATTAATTTAAAATCTTTTTTTTCGCCTTCGATTCTAATAGCATGCCTACATGCACAACATGTCACGTATATCTTATCCATTGAATAGAATCAGTCTTATTGATCGATTAGAAGACAAACATAAAATAACTCGTGTTATTACCGAAAATCTTTGTCATTATATGGAAAATACGAGAAATTGTCGAGAAGGTAATAGAAAAGAATAGTTGGATTTTTCTAACGAAAACAATTTAGAAACAAAAAAAATCTTACCACCGGAAGATTATTACCCCGATGGTCGTTTTAATCATAATCAGCAAATCAATGAACGTTTAGTTTTTCTCAAGTAAAATTATTTCGAAATAATAGAAAACTAACATCTATATTTATATTTAAAGGTTTATATTAAAAGAAGGTCGAATGAATCTATGTTTTGATTTTACAAAAATGCTTTGGATAACTCTTGCTGAACAGCCAGTTTATCCATCTGATCGTGAACAATGTTTTCGTTGGTTTGCCGAAGTAAAATCAAAAATTCAAAGTGATTCTCGTTTTTAATCATATTCTCTATTCTAGATTATTGATGAAGTGGGTTTTGATTTTAAAACAGGAAAAGATTTCTTTCAAAATCATTTCATGAAACTTGAACCTCATTTACTTACTGATCTTGGCATGAAGTAAGTTACTCGTACAGCAACTGATGCAGTTCGAGACTACAGATCGATCCTATCTCTTGTGTATTCGGATATTTAAACTATTTTTAGTTGTTTTGATCGTTTTTTCAAATCCGTCAATGCTCAACTGAATAAATTTCTTCCAAAACGTCGTTCAATGCGTCTAATAAACGATGAAGATCTTGTTGGCATTGAATATCTATGGAAATTAATTTTGAATGGTTCTGATATTGTTGCGAATCGTGGTATTCAATTGATTAAAGAAGTTTATACAAATATTAGTCCATCATTAAAAAACGATATTAAACGTATACATCAAACCTTTCTCAGTGAATGTTTTAAACGTTTACGTGTTGTTTATGATAAAATAAAATCGAAAACTACTCAAGCAACACATCAACAAATAATTAATTCATTAATACGAATTCTTGTTGTATTAAGAGAATATTTAGCTGAATGCGATTATTCCTATCATAAAGATAGACATAGTTTACCAATATCAAGGTAAAAATTATTAAAATTTTCAACAAAAATTTTATTTTCATGTTTACAGAGCATTTCGAGGTCGACCGGTAATATTAGTTTTTCGTGTGAATACTGGACAAAATAGACAAATTGACGACTACGAAAATCCATCACATTTAAATGAAACATGGGGACATATTCGACGAATGATTTATAATCGGTATTGTTCTAGTTCTTTTTTTCCAAGAAAAATTCAGAGAGTGAAGCATTTGAAAAGATTTCTAAACTATGTGTGACGTTGATAGAATTTAAAAGAAAAGTGATATATTATTTAGATATAAAACAATTTATGGCATCCTCGAATTATATGGAAACAATACACTAATTTATCCAGAAGATGATAATAAAACATTAGCACAGACCGATGGACGCGATAGAATTGTAAGTGAATTGAACTAAACTATTCAAACAATTAAAATCCTGCATTCTATTTAGGCTATTACTGTTCGTTGGGTTCAACAAACAGCTCATAATGTCTCAAGTGATGAAAGCAGTTCATCGGGATCCGAAATGAATAATAACATTTCATCATCAGTATCGTCGGTACATCATACTCGCATTTTGGATCCTATTGATCTTCATACTGAAAGTGCATTGCCATCTGTGGTAAATAGAGATAAGAATTCATTGTATTTTTGTGAAACACGATCTAAAACAAATTATATCGAGTAAAACTTTACCGCTTTTGACCTGTATTTCTTCATTTCTCGTTTTTGATCATAATTGTGACAGTTATATCGTGTTTCACATTTTAATCCTATCGAAATTCCTCTAGCAACTTATTTTCTTTCTCTATTTGTTTCATACAGATATTTTCTCAAAAACATGAATATTATCAATTTCTCATCGAATTATCCGATATGGGTTGTAAAGAAAATAATATTCGCCTTCGAGATACAGCACGTCAAATTCTTGATTTAGTTCCTGTTGATCCTCATGCAAATGCTACATTTATTAATTGTATAGCATCTTCAAAACCCAATTCAGATGAAAATATGACTCGTTTGAAAAACTACTATTTTCCATCATCGCCAACTCAAATGCTATACAATTTAAAAACAACATTAGTTTTACTCGTACCAGCTATTCTATCGAATGACTCCAATGAAATTGAATCGATCTATGTACGATTTCTTAATACAGGCGGTTTAGTTTGTCTATTGAGTATTTTAACACAAAAACAAATCGTTGATCAATGTGATATGAAAACACGAAAATCAATTTATTTAATTATATTCAATATAATTAAACGTGTTCTGGTTATACTCGGATTTTATCAATTAAAAATGTCGAACGCACCCATTGATAATGACCCATTAGATCAAATCCTTAGTTCCATGTCAACAGTGACTGTTGGAGAAAATCATACACCGATACCACTCGAAAAGAAAATTGCTCTATTATTATTTAAACATATGAATGATTTTCCAATACCGAAAAATTCCTTTTTACAATATAATCATATTATGGATTTCATACGTCTTATTTGGTGTTTAGCATCGAATAATAAACAAATCTCATTTGATGTTAATATTAAAAATGATTTTAATGCTATTCATCAAACATTTAAGCTAGAAAATGTAAGTAACATTACAATTACAATTTTTCTATTATTTTATTCTTACAAAAAAGTGTCTGATGAATAATTTCCTTTTTCTATTCTAGGTCAATACAAATGATCAATTGGTTATCAGTGATTATGCTGAAGAAGATGTCGAAAGTCAATCAGCATGTCGAGAAATTTTAGAATTATTCTGTGTATCAATTGCTTTAGTACCAACAAGTGTTCAACAATTATTAAAGGAGAATTTCCTAGAATATTTTCTAATGGATCTTATTCTCTATTGTCATTACTCAGCTATACGTCATACAGCATCGGAACAAATCCTTATGTTAACAACACGTTGTTCTCAAGGACAAAGTGAAAATCTATTAAAATATCTTATTGATAAACAATTTCAAATATTTAATAAACATTCGAATAGTTTAAAAATCTATTCGTCGTATTCATCCGATTTCTTTCTATTGTTATGTCGGTTATTATCATTTGCTTATCAAAATCAAATTCTACCATCAAATACTGATCAACAATTACATGATGAAATACTTTGGTTAAAAAATCTTCAATTACCTGTCGATGATCATTTACTTCGTGGTCATTTAAATTTAGCCAAAGAATTATTACAATTTCAGCCAAGTGAACGAAAACGTTTCTATGGAATTGATCAATTATTGATTCAGCAAATTATTGAACAATTTCTTTTTCCAGCATCAACATTACTCTATCAACTTCGTTCAACTAGACGAAAGTCTATTGTTTCAGAAATAAATGATAATGACGACAGTGAACTGAAAGATCCATCGGCTCCGATTTGTCAAACACCCATAACAATATCAGCTGCATTTGATTTATTAGTTATACTTGGAACTAATTGTATTGATAATGTAAAATTAATCGATAAATATATGACTGATCTATTTTATTCAGGTAAAACAAAGCAGAAGATTTTGTGAACATAAGCTACGCCATTAGAATTCCTCTATCCATTACGAAATAGCTTAGTTGATGAGTTTTGTTATGTATTTAAGAAGATTTTCTATAGATTTTTGTTTTTCGTGAATAATCAGAGAAGATCGCTCTTACACTTGAAAATGCTTTCTTTTTTTTCCACGTTTTCTATGCACTGATTATTAAAAGTCACTAAACGATTACTTTTATTATTCTCTAATAGCACCTGATTCAAATTTGCATGAATGGGACTTTTCTTTGCCCATTGGTTCACGTCCAAACGATGGTTTTGTCGGTCTAAAAAATGCTGGAGCCACATGTTATATGAATTCAGTTTTACAACAATTATTTATGATTCAACCATTACGTACAGCTTTATTGTCTGTTAAAATTCCACTGGAATATGGTGATGACGAACCGGAGGACGACGATCTACGTCGAGATACAGTATGGATCGATTTTTGTTTTTAAGAGTAAGATAAAAACTGAAAACATTTTCTTATTTAGTATGATTCATATTCTGATACAAAATCATCTGCTAAAGATAAAGATAATAAGACAACGGTATCGCCAGCAAAAGATGTTGCAAGCGACAGAAATGAATATAACATTCAAATTCTTCGTCAAATTCAACGAATATTTGGATATTTATTAGAATCGAAATTACAATTTTATATTCCTAGAGGATTTTGGAAAATATTCAAGTAAAGATTGAATATAAAAATTAGATTATATTTTATTTTATTTTATTTTTCCTAATTGCAGATTTGCTGGAGAACCTGTAAACTTACGTGATCAACAAGATTCCGTTGAATTCTTAAATACTGTCGTCGATAGTGTCGATGAAGCATTAAAAACATTAAATTTGCCGCAAATATGTTCGAAAGTCTTGGGTGGAAAATTTGCTGATCAAAAAATTTGTAAAGATTGTCCACATCGGTAATGATACGTTCTTCAATTCTATTCAAAATAGAAAATCCGATTCCTATTTAGATATTCACGTGAAGAAGATTTTACGTTGATAAGTGTTGATATTCGTCATAGTCAAAATTTAAAAGAATCTCTTGAACAATATGTCATCGGAGAACTTCTCGATGGACCTAATGCATATCATTGTGAAAAATGCAACAAAAAGGTACCAAGAAAACTATATAAGACTTTACATTTTTTCTCTCTCTCTCTCTCTATATATATAGGTTGATACAGTAAAACGAACATGTTTTAAAAAATTACCACCCATTCTTGCTATTCAACTTAAACGATTTGATTATGATTGGGAACGTGAAACACCGATTAAATTTAATGATTACTTTGAATTTCCAAGAGAATTGGACATGGAACCATACACTGTTCAAGGTCTTGCAAAAGCTGAAGGTATATATTTCGAGATCATTGAAAGATTGACATAATCTTAAAAGTCGTTAACTTTATAAGGAATTAGTTCTTGTACGATTTGTTTGTCTTAGGTACTTCTGTGATTGATGAAAATACGACCGATGATCAAACTTCAACAAATACTAATAGTAATGATGGCACTTGTTATAAACTTGTGGGTATCATTGTACATATGGGTCAAGCCAATGGTGGTCATTATTATTCATTTATACAAAATAAGTAAAATATTCAAAAATTAATTTATTTTTATTAATCAAAAA
Organism: Rotaria magnacalcarata; assembly: GCA_900239745.1. Taxonomy (NCBI): domain Eukaryota; kingdom Metazoa; phylum Rotifera; class Eurotatoria; order Philodinida; family Philodinidae; genus Rotaria; species Rotaria magnacalcarata. The sequence goes on along the minus strand of OENM01001833.1, from coordinate 11,418 downwards.
CTTTCGATTCCTATGTTTAGAAATGAATCCGATTCATCCTTTAGTTCTAATTGGTATAAATTTGATGATACAGATGTCAGTGAATGTAAAATGGATGACGATGAGGAACTTCGATCGCAATGTTTTGGTGGTGATAATCCACCGTCATCATTTGATCAACCAGCTATGAAACGGTAGCAAGTTTTCAAATTTATTCTATTAATAATGATTTTCTATAGACAACGACGTTGGTGGAATGCATATATTCTATTCTATGAAAAAATACAGACTGGTGCTGCAAATTCGATTGAGAATTTAGAGAAAGACTTAGCACAATTACAGTTATGTATGTCAGAAAAATGGTCGATTGGTTAATTCTTTTGCTTTTCTTGTATTTATATTAAAGATGATCAAACTCAACGTATGCCAATCTCAGTTGAACGTAGTGTTCGAAAGCAAAATATCAAATTTCTTCATAATCGACTACTTTTCAGTTCTGAATATTTTATATTCATGAAAAGACTTGTACAAAATAATGTACAACATTTACTTAATACTCTTCCGCAAGCACAAAATGACAAGAAAGAATCTGTTACTAATGTAATTAATAATTTTAATTCTCATAAGAAAAATATTAGAAAAAAATTCATTTTTTTGTTTTTAGACAATCGAAGAGTTAGCATTTATTTGCGTTCAAATAGCAACGAAATTCATTTTCTCAATAGGATGGCATACAAAGAAAGCACTTCGGTTTGTATTTTCATTCATTTCGAAGCATCGTCGTGCTAGTGTTGGGTATAGACCGATACGGAGTCATACGTTTCTATAGACAGACCAACGTTCTGAATTCATAAAATACTTCAGTTCGTTGATAAAAAGAAAATTTTTCTTATTCTTTTATAGTGGTCAAACTAATGAATGGACTGAAGCGATATCTCATTGTTTACGACTATCACGCAAAGCTCGATACTATTTAGCTAATGAAGTTTTAGTTAAATATCCAAATCGTTTTCAAGAATATCTAATTGATTGTACATCAGCGGACGTAAGAAGAAAAGGAAATCTTTTTTTTTTGATAACAGCAAAAATCCTTTAGATCCGTAATGCATTTGGTCGAGTGCTTGTCGCTTTGGCTAGAAATTCTCGAGTAGACGACGAAGACTCTAATCGATTACCGGGTATTTATTTCGATTAGATAAAGATTTTATTTTAATTATTTTTGCTTTTCTCATATAGATCAAATATTCGTCGAAGAAAGTATTATTTTTAATGTTGTACGTTTACTTAAAAAAGAAATGCTCGATAACGTTAAAATGTCTGCACAATATTTTCAATTTTTTATTCTTTATTCGTCACACGGACGTTATGAAGTGAGCTTTTTATATATAAGGTGCGATTATTAATCATTTTTGTTTTGAATATGAAGTGTGAAAAATTAATTCGTTTGAATGTCCCAACATTTTTTGCTCATATGGCTTTCGATGACTTACCAGCAACGTCAATAACACGTTTTAATGAACCATCGAAATTTTCCATAATACTTTCAACGTTGATTCGTTGCTATGATGTGTCGGCATTATGCAAAACAAAACAAGTAAGATTATAGACCTTCATGAATTTCTGGAGAAAAAGAAAAAAATGATTTGTTTAATTTAGCCCAATAATGAACTTTTATCCAATCCATTTAATATATATGACAATAATCCAATATGTCCAATTCCTGAAGAAATGATTAATATTGTTTATAAAAATGAGAAATTTTTAAGACGACTTATTGAAGATAGTAGTACATGCGAAGAATTACATGGTCTTCTTCGATTTCTTGTTTGGGAAAATCCAAATGTTACCTGCGCTATACTTCATGAAATGGTTGGATCAGTAAGTTAAAAATAGAAATCGATAGAATACATGAATTTTGAAATAAAAGCAAATGAATATTTCGCTCTGTAAATTATTTGACATAGATCAACAATTCGATGTTTATATAAAAGTTCACGAATCAAATTTTTTATCAGCTACCTACTAAAAAAACAAATAATAATTAGTAATAGAAAATTTTCTTTATCGAAATATCGAATTTCTAAGTCAATCTAATATTTTCTGACAGGCGACTTATTGTTGGAAATTTAATACCGATTTGTTTCGACTAAAGCTTTCAAAATATTCTCAGTTGTGTTACACCTTTCTGACGATGACACTTCATAATTTTATTTCATGTTACCAAGACTTTTTCGTGAGATCGATCTCAGTGCACATGACGTTCTATTGATTCATCTTGTGAAAATTAGGAATGAATATTTTTTTCGATTCAATCTATCATTTTTAGCTTTCGAAACTTTATGCAAACGACCTACGTAGTCATCTTGATATATTATATTTGGTGCTATCAGTTGAAGATTCATGGCAAGAGGATCGAATTCTATATGTATTAAAAGGAATTCCAATATCAAATGAAAAACAGATAAATAATGAAAATGCATTACCGTCGACAACATTAAATAAAAATCAGAAAAATACTCGTCAAACTCTATTTGATATATTCTCAAAATTGGAATCATCTTCTGAAAAACGAGCTTATCAATTAGTTAAAATGCTCTATCTATTATTTGCCAAGTAAATAGAATTCATTCTTTTCGAATTCTCGTAATCAATCATTGTAATTTAGATGTGGAAGCGCATTGAGCGCCTTACAAACTGATCAAGATATCAAACGTCATTGGATACATGTTGTTCGTTGGTTACGCGATCAACTTGAAGTATTTGCAAAAACATTTTTTTTGTAAATCAATCTTCTATGATTTTATTTTTCTTAGGGACAAAATCACATTCCATCAAATCAGTCTTATTATCCAACTCAAGGACAAATTGCAAGCAACGATATATCCCAAGGATATTTTCTTGAACGAACACAAAGTGCCCAGTCACTATTAGAAAAAGCATGGGATTTATGTTCGGAGAAAGTAAAAGAATTAAAAAAATTAGATTTTTGACGATTAGTAATGATTACTTTTTTTAGGATTATGATGAGATCGGTTCAAATAGTGATGAGTTTGACGAAAACTAATTTAACCAATCATCGAATATTCTCAAATTTTATCTGAAAATAAACTATTTTTCATCATAGTAGACTTGCAGAGAAAACAAAAAACACCAAGTTTCATTTCCGATTTGTTTTTGTCTAAACCCATAAATATACGTTGACGAAGTCTAAATATGTTGAAAATCTTCTTATTCCTTGTAAAAAGAAAAAAAAAAGAAAAAATATTTTCTACATTTTATTTTATTTTACTTTTTCTCTTTTTAACTACATCAAAACTAATTTTATGTGTATATTTGTGTCTTGTCCTTAAAAAAAAGCAAACAGGTTATATTTTTAATTTGAAGGGTATTTTGACGATCATACTAATCATAATGATGATTATATTCGACCTGTGCAACTCAGCTGTAGCTATTTTTTGTGTGTGTTTATTCTACTACTATCGCAGCTGCGTTTTCAGTTTTTCTTTTGTTTCTTTTCGTCTTTTTTAATTCAGAAATCGAAAGCGCACGAGCGCAAGGAAATTAAATAAAGTGAATATATTTTCAACAAATGATCTAATAGATTCACCAAGAGTATTGTATCAAATATGCACTGAATAGCGTTGTATGCAGTACACAGCTGCTGGCATTATTTCATAGTACTATCAATCCTAAATTCGGAGTAAAGCGTTTTTGACATGATAATATTTTTATTTCAAAAATTAATTGAGAAAAGCAAGCGTGATTATTTTAAAGCGAATCATTAGTTCACACGAAAAATGTTATGTTAGGTTTATTTATTTATTTGTTCATGCGACTGTACGGTAAACAATAAAAGCGTTTTCAGTTAGGCCAACATAACGTATGCTAAATGTGAGCCTCCATTAGCATTAACTTTGAAATAAAATGATATTATATAATAATTTCCAATTGTCGTGGCAAACGATTGAACCAGATAATCAAAATTGCCACATTTATCTACGTAGCAGTACGGTCCTGTTTGACAAGAACTCGTTGTTAGTTGACCGTAATTAGTGCCAGTTCCACCGCAATTAGCATCTGTAGCACAATATTGTGTCCAACCAGTGAGGGCGCCCGTCGAAAATCCACCGTTGACAAGTAGATCTGCATTATTAACTGTATCATTCACCAATACAGTGTCCAGTAGCCAATAATGGTGAGCAGGTCCACTATCACCTGTCATGATAAATGATAGAGTTGCTGAAGAACCAGTAGCAGTAAAACCATATGTAGAAAGTGTATAAGTAGTTGGGGCACTCGCAGAAGCAAAGCTAAAAAGTGCTCCCGCTGTATTTGGACTTGTGCATGATGGTACTATCCGAAAGGAAAATAGAATCCGATATGAATCTGTACTAGATATTAAGATTCAATGCTCACTCGTTGTTGCTGTTGTTGTTGCTAGATGAATACGGAAAATGAAAAATCATAAGTAGGAGCTATATATACGTATATACTGTAGGTATGTGAAAAATCTTTCGTCTAGCTGTATCGATACCACTTTCGAAAAAACAATTTATTTTTTTATTTTTATAATTAAAACGATTCTGCGTAGGTTTTAGAGTGTGTATATGATTTTTTGTCATGAGTTTTTATTAGGCTATATCGGAGAAAAATCTTTCTGTTCACTCACTTGTTGTTGTAGCTGAAGTCGATGTAGTAGTGGTGCTGGTTGATGTACTTGAAGCTAAAACAATACATCGCCGATACGCATTCCATTTTTTATGTAGCTTATGGTACTTTAAATCTCACTCGATGTAGTCGTTGTGGTTGTTGTTGTTGTTGTAGTCGTTGTTGTTGAAGCTAAAAGTATCGGCCATTATGTCACATGATTAGGATATATTTTTATTGCTTACTTCACTCTACTAGACTTTTTCAAAAACTAAAATGGATTTTTATTTTCATTTTTATTTTTAGAGAGTGAAATGTTTACTAAGCTGTATAGTGTTCGATAGCTGTTATATCTTCAGATTGAAGCATATATTTGTTGATGCTGCTCAATTAAAAGAAATCTGAGACTGTCAGTAAATATCCTATCAAAGTATTTGAATGCACGATAAAATGAAGAAAACTGCTTAATAAGAGCTAGTATAAACTGAATAAAAATAAAAGTAGGTCTTCCTGTATTTCTACTTCAGAACAGCAGACACTGTGTTTCTGATGCCCGTGTAATTTCTAATCATTACTGGACATTGTATTTGAGAACTATATTCATAAATCAAAACAGAAAATTCATTGAAATATACACAAATAAATCTATGGATTCTTTTTGATGAAATTCATAACTACACCCTAATGTGAAGTATTTGTTTATTATTATACGATAAGTGTTACTCACTGGTGGAGGTGGTTGACGTAGTTGTTGTCGTAGTCCCATGTGCTAGTTGAAAAAAAAAATTTTTGTAAATAAAATAAGAAAAATATGATAGCGAGCAACATCACTCACGTAGTATTATTACAATTATAGTACTTATCACTGTAGCCAAGAAAACACCACACACGACTGCGGAACAAAACACACACCAGGCTCTTCGGCATGATATTTGACTAGAGAATATAATTACAAGTAAAAATATGAAATTTTAGTGAAGTCATTGACACTACCGATGGTTATTTATGTTAAGACTCAAATACGCGACTTATTGTTATCATCAACTCATCCGAATCTATTCCTCAAGCACCTTCGGTTTTCGACTGAAACTCAATAGCTTTCAACCTACCGCAAACGCTTATTGCTTGGCTTGCGTTGCTGCTTCATGTTCGACGGTTGATCTATGATGGATGGAGATACCCGGCTGCGTTGATTGAAATTCACAGCTTTTCTTGGTTTGACAATATTACCCGAAAAAGAATAATGTGCGTTGCTCTCGACAATCGAAGAAGCTGGTGGTGAGTTATGAACAGTCATTTTATTGGTGTCATTATTTGATGAAAATGTCCCTGAACGTACGCGTACAGCACGATGCTTATATTTAGTCGCTAAGTTGCTAGACACATCCATACTTGTATCGTTGTGATTGAATGTAGCAAATGTTTGCCTGCTACTTTTATACGTAAAATTGACTCTGTTTCTCTTGATTATAGCAGCTCCGAAAGCAACAAAATCAGCCAAGAAGAGTTTGATCAAAGACTTGCATGGTCTTCTTTTTATTTTTTGATTAATACAAAGCTACAAAGCAAAGAAAAACAGAACATTGGGCCACCTGTGCTAAAACAATTCAATCAGCAACATTCTCATTTGACCTATAAAAAGAATCGCATATATGATTAAGTGAAATCATTGAAATGATCAGATCTATAAATATAATGCGCAAAAATTCAATCTCTCCATTGCTCTTTCTTGCGTAAGAAACATTACAGTTTGAGTTTTTTCTCTCCCTCAATATGTCACATGACATACTACTCGCAAATAAGAAATAAAGATCAGATCATGTAACACAAATTAGAAGAACAGTATACTAGACTTTTAACTAAATTGAAAATCCAGTAGGATAATGAGGAATCGAAATACTTATTTCCATAGATGGTTCGTGATCAACTTTCAAGAGATCATTTTCATACTAATAATACCAACTACTGAACACTCAGGTCGGCAATATCATTTTGGATATGGATCTCGTATGCCGTCTTCTGCTTGAAAAAAANAGTTTTTTCTCTCCCTCAATATGTCACATGACATACTACTCGCAAATAAGAAATAAAGATCAGATCATGTAACACAAATTAGAAGAACAGTATACTAGACTTTTAACTAAATTGAAAATCCAGTAGGATAATGAGGAATCGAAATACTTATTTCCATAGATGGTTCGTGATCAACTTTCAAGAGATCATTTTCATACTAATAATACCAACTACTGAACACTCAGGTCGGCAATATCATTTTGGATATGGATCTCGGATGCCGGTTGATAGTGCATGGTATGTTTGTTTGGAGACAACTGTTGAAGAACGGAGCATCCATTATTTACCTACATCGACGAACATTTTCAATCACAAAGAAGTCATATATTTCTTACGAGGTCAGCCTTTTTTAATGAGAATTAGCATTATTCTTAAAAATATAAAAAGAAATCTTTTCAACATTTCATTAATCTCGACAGTTTTATGTCTTTTCCATGCATAAATAATTGCTTGTTTGAAGGCGCACGTTTTTATTTGAATACTGCTATTTTCTAAGTCACTTACCAACATCACTGTAGATTATAAATATTCAAATCTTTATCTTACTATTAATTTTATCTTGAAATCGGTAGAGTAAAAATGTATGAATTCCTCTTTTCCAAAATAAAATATAAAAACAGTGCCGCAGTTTTGATGCATGTCTGCTATTGATACAAGTACGTGAACAATGCTTTTCCTACTTAAATATTTCCTTCTATTTGGAATTTGTGATTTTTTGTAGGCAATCAATCATACGATGTGCTTATCATAAAGCTCTTTGATTCTTTGCATAAATATTATTGAATGACATAATTCAGAAGTCATATATAATCAGAAACGTATTTTCGTCTTTGAAGCTTACAGAGATGCCCATCGTGGCTTGTACTATGCCGCTGCCGCGCTGGTACCGCGACGTTTTAAATAGTACGATCTACAGCAAGTTCTCTGTTCTCTAATAAAAAATCGATTATATAGCATACAATTCATACGAATTAGTACGTCAAATATCAGTATATAATGAAATGGATAACAATCATGCACTTATTAGAGCTTCAATTGAGTAACGAACATACTGTGAGTAAGCGAGAACACCTGTAAACTTGAAATATTAAATTAAGTAGAAAGCATGGCATGAACAAAATAGAGTATTCTTATTTCGTTTGAGTAGCTGATATTTTAACATTGACAAAACGAGAGACTACAGCAACTTATAGAAAGCAACTGGCCCTATGGAAACATTATTGGATATGCGCACGAAATACTTGAGAATCTTGACTAAGAAACTCATGCGCTATAAATAAATCTTGAGGTCTTGGCCAGCTGGCCGGTATGGAGAAAAAATTCGCCTGTTGTGACTATATAGTGGTAGATTAGTGAAACAATATAGATTACAATATTTAAAATAAAATATATAGTCACAAAAAACTCGAATTTGTAAATAGAATAGAATAAGATAGTGTTTTGTTTTATCCCATGATTGTTTAGTTTATTGCGCCAATCATAAGTTGGCTTATGAACAAATAAACATAAAACTTTTTATTTTAACAGCAGCGAAAATATTTTGTAATTGACAATGCCAGCCAAGAATGACTATCGAAAATGACAGAATTTACTTTCGCAGAAAAACTAATTGCACAATATCAGCTAGTTCCATCATAAAAGATAGTCTATACAGAATTTACTTTTCCAGTTTTTCTGCAAAAGTAAATTCTGTCATTTTCGATAGTCTTTCTTGGCTGACATTGTCAATTGCAAAATATTTTCGCTGCTGTTAAAATAAAAAAAATTATATTTCAATATTAAGTCGTTCATTTACTTATATATATATATATTATAAAACAAATAAACAGTTCGCTATTGTTTTACTTGACTAAAATGACTATAATATAGTCACTACATCTATTCTGTTTATATTGATTTTTATTCGATATATCGATAATATTCATTATCTGTGCCTATTTATGTCCTCATCGATTATTGTATAATAAAAAATATCACGAAATGCGTTGAAGTTTAAGCATGGAACAAAAATATTGGGCTGAATATTCATTTGTAGTAGAATTGGAAATAATTCACTTACTTTTTTGTAAAAATATCTGCCATTTAAAACTCTTACATCTAATGATCATTGAAACATTTTCGTTTATATAGTTATGTATGTCCATTATAAATGAGGTAGAATATAAATTCTTGAAAATCTAGTAGCATGGTCCTACATCAAGTCATCATATAATTACGTGATGCCAATGTTAATATATCAGTGATATGATTAAAGAGCAATGAAAATGAACTAATTGAGAAAGGAAAAATTGGTTTGCTTTGAATCAAACTGAAACAATCTACTTAAGTATTGTGGGTTCTATAGAAAAAAATGGAAGTTCAATCGCTGCCGCGCCGCGACGAAAAATTCAAAAATCAGCCGCTGCCACTGTGACGGCGGCGGCGCGGCAGCGGCAGCACCACCATGGGCTTCTCTGGAAGCTTATAATAATTCTTTCAAAAAGAGAAGCCAAACAAAAATAGAATCTCGAGAACTTTTCGATTTTCGTATTGCAGGATTGAATCACTGCTACTTTTCTACAACAATCACAGAACATGATTCATTTTTTAATTAATTATTTAACTAATGACCATGTAATGTCCTCGGAAACAATATTCGCATAACTATTACATTTTAATTCCAGAAGAATTCCACTGGCTAGTCTTAATCATATAAAGCATTGTAATGCTTTCCATTGGTGTAGACCTTAAAATCACGTGGTTTGCAGCAAGAAAAAATTATATTACTTTAAAACGCCTTTTCGCTAGAAGCTCATAGGTGCATGATTTTCAATAAAATTAAGCAACTTGCCCTTGTATATAGTATAATGTGGCCTTTCATTGCACCCTATCTTCGTTAGGAATGGTTTTTAGAAGTAATATGGTATTTAGTCGTAAAGGCAAGGGGGAAACATGATACTTCATACTTTACGTACTTTAAGATACTTCACGGTACTTCAAGGTACTTTACCGTACTTCACCATACTTTAAGGTACTTTACCGTACTTCACCATACTTTGCCGTACTTTAAAATACTATGAGATACTTTAAGATACTTTGAGATACTTTAAGATACCTTAAGATACTTTAAGATACTTTACCGTACTTTAATATACTTTAACATACATTAATGTAATTAGAGTTACTGGGAACTTTTTCTTTTAGCTTAGTAATGCTTTCAATTAATCTTTTTACTTATATCCAAATGTTACTAACCCAATAGAAGCTTTATCAGGAGGTAAATATTCAGTACACTAATGAAGCTACTTATAGAACCCTTGAGCAATAGGAAAATTCTGTACCCTAGTTTCCAATGACATATTTTTTATCATTGACAAGGATTCATCAAAAAAAGTTTTTTTGCAACAACCCTCTATTCCTGTTAAAGAAAAGCTAGAATAGGACGCTATCCCTAAGATACCATTTAACAACTAACGGATGACTCAAAAATTTGGCATTGCAATTTCCCAATACGAAAAGGGTACTTCAGAGAAATAACGATTTTTCTTATAGAGTTTGATCGGAAGTAATTGAGGTCAACGAATCAGAATCTGTAATCAGTTTCTCCAAATTTCTAAACCCAATATGTCCTCAAGGAAGGTCTATTTCGAGGAAATATCAAATTTTTGTAAAGTTTTACGAAAAATAACTAGGGTCAAGCCGTCAGTATCTCTAATGAGTTCCTTAAGACAAAGTTCACGAGAAGTTCAAGGAATTAATATGCGGATCAATATTAGTTTTCGATTTTTTATCTACATCAGAAGTAGAAATGCATCAATTCATAACGTATGATATTAAGCATGGCATTTTTTCCTTATTAAGAATCTAATTTTTTGGGGATTTCTTATCTCAATCAAGATCAGTCTTATTCACTCGATCCGCAGCTAAAGTCGAAATTCATAAAATATATAAAAAAGATTTAGGGATTGATCTGAAATTCACTGAAAATTCCCATTCTTAATATTTTTTCGATCGATTCCTGTAAATCTCAGCTAAATTTTAGATCAGTGTTCCGTATTATATCGAAGTTCAGAATATATTTGGCAAGAATATTCCATATTGAACACAATTGGCATGAAGAATCGCTTGGAGTCCGAAACATCTCAACACTGGAAATATGTAAACCTCTGATTAGAAACTCAAGGAATTGTTTTTTTCTACTTACACAAATACATATCCAGTGTTGTGAACCCTCTGACTCCCAAAGATTCTTCGTGCCAGTTGTGTTTAGTTTCGGTTGCTTTTTCCAAATATATTCTGAAATTTTCTCNAAAATTCCCATTCTTAATATTTTTTCGATCGATTCCTGTAAATCTCAACTAAATTTTAGATCAGTGTTCCGTATTATATCGAAGTTCAGAATATATTTGGCAAGAATATTCCATATTGAACACAATTGGTATGAAGAATCGCTTGGAGTCCGAAACATCTCAACACTGGAAATATGTAAACTTCTGATTAGAAACTCAAGGAATTGTTTTTTTCTACTTACACAAATACATATTCAGTGTTGTGAACCCTCTGGCTCCCAGGGATTCTTCGTGCCAGTTGTGTTTAGTTTCGATTGCTCTTTCCAAATATATTCCGAAATTTTCTCTAATAGAGAACATAGAAGAGCTCGGACAAGTACAAGTACAACAAGTAAAAGTATTTTATTTGTACTTTAAAAGATATACTTGTACTTTTCTTTTTACTTGAACA
>OENM01001832.1:0-25956 GCA_900239745.1 Rotaria magnacalcarata | reverse complement strand
ATTATTTTAAAATTCTCGGTGAAAAGCTCTGAAAAATAGTGACCTCTTGATGCAAATATACTATTTAAAGTTCGAACTTTTCGAGAAATTAATTAATTAAAGGGGGCTCATTTGTTGTGTCCAACGCATAATTTCTTCAAGGGGGTCTTCTAATATAAGGGATCTTTTATTATAGAGATGAATTTACATCGACCACAGATATTAAAAACAATATCGTTAAAGATTTAAAGAAAGACATGCACAACTGTTGCTATTTATTATTGAATGACTCGAAGTAATCATCCAGTCGGTATTTTCTCATTATTCCCCTACGAATAGAAGACATTGCTCGATAGTAGAAGTTGACAGACATCGGGCGTTTAAATAGATCAGATAGACATAATGAAAAGTTTACCCTGAAATACCCTACAGTTTTTAAAATGATACCCTAGCCCTACCCTACGTGGGTCGTACCCTAACCCTACCCTACCCTACGAAAGTCGTACCCTAACCCTACCCTAGGATAGGGTAGGGTATAGGGTAGGGCTGCAGGACTCTATTCTTATGTTTACAACGAAATTTATACGTAAAAAAAAGAATTCTATTTATGTTCGAATCGAATGAATTGTTACTGACAACACTCTTTTGAAATGGTAATATTGATCATTGATACGACAACACATTGCTGATAAAAGAATGATTTTACGAGAATTTTTGATAGGTTGAATGGTTTTGTCAAAAGATAAATTCATCGGGCAGAAGAAAAAGAGAGAACAACATCACTATTTTACTTGGTAGAATATTAGCTATGCAAAATAGCACTATAAGAAATGTTATTTCTATTTTCTTCAACAGATTCTGACCATTACTCTCATGAAATGATTTTATGAAAAATTATATCGCCGAGAAATTAGTATATTGTTTTTATTTGTATGTAAGACGTCTACTCTTCGAGCAGTCAATTCTTTTGTATTGTATTCTATACTCAGTGTTTCACAATAAAGGGTGTATAATAAGTTCAGATTATCTTCAAGTAGTAGTATTTTCTTATACCTTTTTTCAGTAGAGTTGGCTGATAATTGGCCAGTCGAGACAATTTTAGATGCAATTAATGAAAAATTGAGAGGAGAAAGATTTGAAAATGAATCGGACTTAGAAAGTCGAGTAGTGCAAGATCAAAAAGTATTTACTACAGTAACATGCGAACTAATAACGAAAAAATGATCGAATCAATTAAAGCAAGTGACAGATTACGATGCAACTAGAGCCAATGCATAAACATTGCAACACATTGTTTTCTTATTATACTTAAAGACTTTCGATTTGGAAATCTCGCTAAAACAATTGATTTTTATTTAACATCCTTATAAAATTCAAAAGTCATGTTAGAGAGAAAATAATGTTAGCCTGAAAAATTGACGACACAGCACATTTTAGTTTTCATTAGATTAGAGCATATTTTTAGAATTCAACGATATGTTAACTGCACTAGTTGGATGCTGATCTAAAAATTATATTCTTCCTTATGACCTATATCCATATATATCAGTGATGGGATCGGTTCGGTTCGAAGTCTTTTAAACCGATTTATTTATTTTCAAGCAACAGAGGTTTTCTGCTGATTAGAGAAATAAAACATAGATCCATCCAGTGTCTCTAATAGGAACACTGCACCCATGTTAAAAACAGATGTTGCTAATAACAATAATATATATATATATATATATATATATATATATGAATGTGTCGCAGGAGAAATTTAAATTCAGGAGAATTTGAAATTTTTCTACGAAAGTTTAAAGTGTTAATTCACCTAGTACAACTAATCATTTCAACTTTGACTGGATATTTTCTAGTAAAAATGAATATTTTAATTTTTTCTATAGGGGAATTTGAAATATTCCTGAAAATTTAACATTAACTTTATTCTTTTTACATTTCAAAAATACAAAGGTTACAGTACACATTTAAGCATAGTTTCTTTTTCGATGAATGATATTTAGTACCACACTAACGAAGTTCAAACAGAATTTTTCTCTCCTTTTCGAAAAAGAATGTTTCCATTAAAATAAAAATATTTAAATGATTCCTTCATTTATTTAGCAAATTAGTCCGGTAATTTTGTAGCAACAAAACATAGATGTCAATCTAATAATATGTCCAAGCAACATTCATCTGAATATTCTTTTATCAGGTTTAGTTTTTATTTTAAAGATGTTAGACGAAACTCATATTAAGGCTGAACTAAACTTTCAAAGGATTCGAAAAAAAGAAAATTTGATAAGGTATGTTAATCAATTCAATCCATATTGACATTGAATAGTCCATACAGTTGATTAAGGTGAGAAACTCAGTTATTAAACGGAAAACTAGATTCAAATATGATTCCAAAAACGTGGATGTTTAAATACAAATTCATTTGTTTCTTATTTGTTATTTTTGAATTTTTTTCAAAACTGTTCCATTGTCATCAAGAACATTATTTTATTTTTTCCAAAGTTCGTCTTAAAATTATCGAACGCTTAACAATGAGCTACTATTTTATTTGTATATTTGTTTGTCATGGCTGCGCATATTCACATAAGCAAAGGGATGCAGAAAAGAGATTATGAAAATAATGTAACAGTCTTCTATTTTAGAAAACGACGCGAAAACTCACTCAGTTAAGAAAAGAAATACAATTAAAATTTTCTCGTATCTGAGATCGAGTATTTCAGTATAAAAAGAGCTCAATATTTCATGATTGATTGTATGACTTGTTGTATTAATGGTTGCATCATGTTTGATTGTTCTAATAAAACTCAATAGATAACAAATAAAATTTATCATCGCAAGGAACAAAAATAATAGTGGGAAATTCTGGAATATTGATTTGTGAAATATTTCCTCAGAAAAAAAGTAGCTTCTTAATAAAAGAAAAAACGAAACAGATGATTGTGGACAGCATGAAAGAATTTTGTAATCAAGATCACAATGATCTATATAACCATACGAGCATAAAAAATGATATACGTGCTGCTATTTTTTCTCTCGATTAGATTTCTTATCAAATGCTGCCGGTAACTTTTAAGATTAATCAAATGAGGTAGTAAACTTATTTGAAACACATTTTGTTTTATGACTGAATTGATAAAAACTAGGGGAAGTAATGCTTCTTGAATCATGAAAAGCGGGAACCAGAAAAATTTAAATTCATTTGCCTTCATTCAAGTTTCCGTTATTCGGTTAATATATGTATTTCTCAAACAATTTTTTTTCTCTTTTTTATTACAAAGTTTTGCACAACATTGATCTCATAGATTAGCAAGCTTTTTTCTTGTTGTCTCTCTGTACACATTATAGATGAACAAACCTATCGAAAGATGATTGTGGTGAGAATTAAGAATGCAAAAGAACAAATAATAAAAAATAGGCACTTTTCAACTATAAATCATTTAGTCAGACATTATTTAATTGATGATATATTTCGATGAAAATCTTTTACATAAAATAAAAAGTAAATTTTTCATAACCAATAGTTAATCCTTAGAGTTTAATGACTTTATTCATGTCATATTGTTGTCAAAACAACTGAGAAGTTTTTCTTACATCTTTTTATATTTAAATGTACACGCACGCACGAATGTGCATGTTCTTGTTACAACCGCCATCTTTCTCATATGATAGAGGCTTAAATTATTTTTATTGCAATGGAGAAAAGTGTTTGTAGCTTATCTCAACCCAGCGTACTATACTAGTGGAAACAATTTGAGAGAAAATATTACTTGAAACTAATTACTATAACTGTGTGGTTTTAAACTGACGTAGATGTATTTACTCATACATATTCATTCATTTAGATTTCATTTAGATTAAATATTGATACAAAAACAATTGTTGGATATTTCGCCTTTTTTTTCTACTAACAACAACTTTTCATTAAATCTTAAGTTTCTCTGTACGTTCAATAAGATAATATATTTTATTATTATTTACATTCTGATTTGATAAAGGTAAAAACGAAAGAACTCGAACTTCACTTTTAATCATGTAAATATGTTCTAGTGCAGTCATGGCTCGACCACTCTTGGTGTCTTTATCACAGTCGATTATCAATAACATAAGAATCTCACGGTCTTCATTTTTATTAGATTTTCGTCGATACAATTCTTCGAGTATCGCATCGAATTTTGATCCTAGTAGAAAAGATGATGGTATGTTTTTTCCCTCTTTCTTTGTTTAACTTTTTACTCTGGTTTAATTCAATTTCCTATTCTAGTTAAAACACGGTTATTGACGTTATTAACCAAATTACGAGATAATGATATTCCTAAGTTGGATGGACACATTACATGCGTTTTAAATGTTACTGAAGAGTGTATTGAAGCTACCAAATTCAATAAAACCCTGAAAAACGTACAAACACTGTTACCAAATGATATTAATAAATTGAAAAATGACTTAACTGAATTCATTTTTTCATTGCAATCCATTCCCACAGAGAGCTTTGAAACTGATAAAATTGATACTTTCTTACTTTTCAATGAAGAAATCAACCGACAACATATAGATAAAGAAGCTGTGAATAATATTTTTCAAGATTTAACTAACGTTATTGATGATCTTTGGATAGCAAAACGTTCAAAACTGAAACTTCGTGCGGCTATTCAAGATTTAAAATCACTACTTTCACATTTACAAGATGAAAATATTGATTTGAAACTATCTGTTTCACGTGTACAAGATGAAAATATTGATTTGAAACTATCTGTTTCACGTGTACAAGAAGAAAATATTGATTTGAAACTATCTGTTTCACGTGTACAAGATGAAAATGCATTATACAAATATCACTCATGTCTTAATGAATTAATGCGACAGACCGTGCGGTCGATCAAGAAAGAGTTTAGAAGAAAACTGAAAATGGAATATATATCAGAAAATTTCGATAAAGATACATTTGATAGTTTACTCGATCCCAGGAGAATCTTCCGACCGTCTGAAACGGCGCCTTAAAAGCCAGGAAACGGCTAGAAAACGGTGAAATAAGGCGTCGTTTTTCACCTTATTTCGCCGGAATCCGTCAGCTCGTTTTGAGGGCCGTTTTTTTAATAGAAAACGGCCATCGTTTTTCTCCGGTTTTGACATCGTAATCCGGCCTGACGGATTACGGCGCGTTTTTTAACGTTTTACACCGTTATTACGACGTTTAAGGCCGTTTACGGACCGTTTTCTTTCACCTGGGATGATTCTCAACACGAAGAAATTAAAGATAGTCTGAACTTGGATGATAAACAAATACATTTAATGTTAACAATATTTGACACCATATGTTCCAAATACGGTTTTCCGAATAAACATATTTTAGTACATTATTTATTGGTCGTGTCGATACGCAATGAACAAGAACATGATATGATGGATTCATATGTTAAACTGACTTCAGATGATCGACGTTCATTTCAAATGTACTGTGAAAAAAATAATCTCGTTCAACATTACGAGCAGAAACATTACAACTTACTAGAAGGTTTATTCAAATTATATGAAACAGAATTGATTCGGAAATTAAAGAAACAAGAAAAGTAAGTGAAGATGTCTTACAAAACTCTTTTAAAGATAAAATCTTGTTTTTTTCTTTACTTTAGTTTAACCGAAACAATAACTCAATCGTAATTTAGCTGGTGGTGATGAAGAATATTCCTGATTTTTCTCCCATGTATTTTTTCAATAAATGTTTGTTATTATGTATATATGTATCTACTTTTTCCTATTCAATTAATTTTATTGAAAGATCTAATTTTCGTCCAAATCAAAAAATTGAAATCATTCGAGTCTTGATGATCTTTCTTGTCAAGATGGTGTTTGAGGATGAAATTCATTTTCATCTTTCAAATCGATTTTTTCGTTGAGGGATTCGATTTCTCTCTATTTGTCACAACAGAATAAAATACTATTTCATTTTTGCTCGAAAGAAAATTAATTTCGAAAAGAGAAGTTATGAAAGATAGTACAATGGAACTTCGAGAAGACTGAAATAGATTTCTTCTAGAAAATCTTCTCTTGATTTGAGAAAATTCAATTGAATTCTTTGATTTCATTCGAAAGAGAAATTCATTTTTTACTTGAAACATTCGTCAATACATATAATTCTTCGATGTTTTGCTCGAAATAACAGGCAATTCGCAATAAAAATCATTTGAACTGAAGAATATAGAGCAAAATGTTGAATCTTGAAATGGCTTCATTGCTCATCGGATTAGTCAAGTTTCTAACTATGTAATCAAAATGCAATAATTCATGTTGTGTATCATTATTCACTTGATACAAATATCGATGATTATGATTCTACATGAAATATACTGAAATTGATCTTAATTAACAAAATAAATATTTATTGTTGGAATTCGAATTTCAAACTGAACATCAGAATTTAATTGAATTCGATGTTAAAAAGGAACAAGTTCAAATTGATGAATAAACTAATGATAGATTTTGAAAAGATTTTTATGTAGAGAAGAAAAAATCTCATCGTCGTTATGTTATCATTGTTGTCGAAAAGTGATCATTGTGATAAAATAATCGATGCAGTTAAACAGTGATGCATTTTAAAAAGTTCATTTTGTTCTTTTATTGATTCTAGTATATCTTACCATTAATATTGGATTCCAACAAGAAAAGCCATATAAATCGTGTCATGTCATTTAAATTATCACAGTTTAGAAGAAAAAAAGCTAGAAACCGAGCTTCTTTACTTCAGAAGTACTATGAAGTCCAGAAATAGGCCTTTGTCCTTGAATTAAACACATTTCTACATCTGAATCTGAATCTGAATCTGAAATAGTACTTTTGATTTTACGCAGAGCCTTCCTGTGAATGTTTGCGTTGAGTATGAGAACTTGATAAACGAATGGCCAAATGTTGGTCGAGTGAACTAGTTCTGACATGGATTGCAGTAAATTTTCATGCGTAAAAAAATATCTGTGAATACTCTACTTGACAGCTAGAATGGCACAAAATTCTGTGCTTTTTGAAAATTCATCGGTGGTTTTGATTTTTCTGTTTCTATTGATGTATCTGAATTGCTGGATGAAACATCAAAAAGTCACAAAGATTTCATGGCAGAACTTTCGTTTTTTTTGTCACTAGAAAAAGATAAGTTCAATGAAAGTTCCACGTGCATGATTCGTTACTCTTGACTATGTTATCTCATAATTCGAAATCTTGTGCACTGGTATTTGGGAAAAGTAGAGTATAAACCACAGTAACACAAATTTTGAAAACTTTACCTGAAAGTTAGAATAAAAGCTCCTCTCTAGAATGGTTTTACACTTGGATTTTTCTAATACGAAGAAGAATTTACGTTATTAGCAAAGGACATGAGCATGTAGTACATCAGTGCTTCGATCATATTCGTGTGTATAATGATTAAGATTTCGATCTTCAATTCATATAATTACCGATCATGAGAGAACAAAATGAAAAACTAAACTCTGTGTAAAAGAAACCAGAGCTGGAGTCAGAACTAAAGGCCTAAAAAATAATAACGGCTGGTTCGAATTGCAGATGTAGGAAAAGGCTGGAGCTACTAGTAAGTTGGTGCTAAATGCATCTTTTAAGCGTAAATGCAATATGATTATGAATAGAGATAATATTAAAGTTATTAAAATTTAATACTTATACATTCACATCTTTCTAAGATGTTAGGAATACGTAATTATATGTATGTGTGAATTCAAATGAATTTTAGGGAATGAAAACGATGTGATGAACAAGGTTAACTTATGTTTAAAATTCACATATCTAAAATAAATAATTGATAGTTGTATAGCCCTGTTAGATGTTAATATTTCTGGAAGAAAAAAAACCTGTTATTTCATTTTCTTTTTTTTTGCACAAAGTGGTGAAATCATAATATGTTACTCTTGCGTTCTCTTGTTTCTCGAAGAAAACATTCTCAGTTTGCATGCAAAAGAACTTCTGATCGTGGTACTCCTTGCGCGCTTTTACATACTTCAATGTTACTTCTTATCGGCGTCATAGTGATGTCATTGAAATAAAAAAAATAAAAAAAGCAAGCTTTTTTCTTGCTGCACATTTGATTACTCAACTTTGAAATGATCCCACGTGTGTTTGATATTGCAAGAGAACCTCAACAAGTTCTGTCGGCTATTGATGGCTATCAAAATGGTCCACTTTTGCCATTGGAAATAGCGATTAAACCTCTTATCCCATTCTTTGAAGAAGGCACCCTTGAACGTAATGTTTGGATTGTGAAAGAACGATGCCAAAATCCATCTGATAATTTAACTGTTAATGAGTCTGCTTCAATTATGTTGTATACATTCAATTGGGATACCAATGAGAAGAGTCTTTATTATTTATTAAATGAAACATTACGGATGGAAAAAAGGGACAAACTTCGACCTTGGTTCAGCTATTTAAAACTTTTTCTCACTGCACTTAATCGTCTTCCACGTATAAACGACACCATTTTTCGTGGTGTTAAACTTGACATATCATCTCAATATATCTTAGGTAAACGACAATTCTGGTGGGGTTTATCATCATGCACAGATTCAATGGATGTTTTGCAGTCAGAACAGTATTGTGGAAAAGGTGGACCAAGAACAATATTTTTTATTAAATGTACTAGTGGACGTTCTATAAAACGGCATTCTTTTTACTCCGTTGAAGAAGAAATCCTATTGATGCCTGGTTTCTATTTTGAAATTCACAGTAGCAATGATCTCGGAAATGGTCTTCATTTTATTAAATTGCATGAAAAAGTATCGCCACATGTTATGCTTGCAGTGCCTGAGAAACCTGGCATTTTCATAGAGGGTATTTGTCGTAATACTGAATGTTCTCTCTATGATAAAGACATAAGAATCTCATTTGGATGTTGCTGTCTAGATGTACTCGTCGGTTTGGATGAAAAAAACTGTATGTGTCCATTGTGTTTTGAATACACGGAACCTCTTAAATTTGGATTCATTCATTGTTCATGGCGATGGTCAGGCAGAAAAAAAGATAAACCATCAACACCACCTGTAAATTGTTCAAATGACTGGATCAATACTGATGTCCCAACTTACTTTCAATCAAATAATGATAGTGATTCGACAACAACATGGCTAAAATTAGTTATTGAAGCTAGAGAAATATCTTCATGATGAATTCTTGGAATCGAGGGCCTTTATACTATATTGCATGAGTACTTAAATGAAATGGGAAAATATTGAATAAAATTTAATTTAGACGAAACAAAATACAAAACTCACTAAATCAGTGTAAAATTAATTCGTGGCCAACTTTAGTGAGGTATTATTACGAAAAACAATAAAAACATGCATGAATTAAATTAATAATGACTTGATTCAGATAAAAAAAAGAACGCATTCGAAATTTTCCAAGTTTTAAATCAATATTCAGAAAGCCAAACTTCCACTCAATACAGAATAATATTCCTAGGTAGAATAATAATTTTTCTTCTATTCTTAAGCTGCATTTTTATTCAACAACAGTTTTTCGCTAGTCGTCCAACATTATTAAATTCATTAGATCGAAATTATGGAAAAATTTCAAACTATTTTTCTTGCTAATATCATGTCACACAATTGCTGTCTGTAAAAATGTTTGCTTTGAAAGTCTATTTTTTTCTTCTCAATTTTGATTCGAAAACGAATCCAGATATAAGTATATGTCGCGGATACCTTCGTACCACTTGAAATATATATCCAAATGGAATATACTTAGACAACGGTTTTAGGATGGATGACAATCTGTTGAAACGTCTCATTGATAATATCTTATTTGGCGATATCAATCATATTCATAGAAACATTCATTTTAAATACATATCAGTTAAGCTTTGTTACTGATGATCAGCAAGAAGAAATGTTGTTCATAATATTCATTTTCGCTAATCTAAACAAAATATGTCTCTATATATCTTCTTCTTTGTTTCAATACATTGATACATGAACGAATAAGAAACAATGTACATTTTGATATTGATTGATATTTATCATAACAGCTATATTAGAATTACTCACGATATTATTTTATGTGGATCGGTAAACATGCAGCGAGTCTCGCCTCAGCTGAAGACAAATCATATGGCATGCATTTTGTTTTGAATGTCAGATCTACTCGACTTCATAAACACAAAAAGACTTTCAAAATTTTCTACAAGTTTCTAAGCAATCAAAGTTCAAATATATTATGTTACTTAACTTTATTGGACTTGAGCTGAAGAGTAGCATTCAAATTCTCCTCTTGTTATCTTTTAGTAAAATCATTTTACTTTCGATTTATATTTACGGAAAAAGTGTTTGTCGTCATCTAATTCTATAAGAATACAACAGTTCATTTCTCGTATTGCTAAATCATGTCTGCAAGATTAAATATTTTAAAATCTTTCTGAAAAATTTTAGAGAAAGATGCAAGTTATATTATTGATTCTGAAAAGCGTTCTTAAGAGTAAATCATGAGAATTTCATCAATCGAATGACAATGGCGCGATTCAATCTACTTTTCTTCTTGATATTAAATATAATGAAAAATGTATTTTAAAATAAATAAAATTTGCCGTTCTTTTACTTGAAAGCAAACTCTTATCTTATTCTGACACCCCATTACAGGTTATATATTATTGTGAGAGAATAGGAAAAAAAGATTATTTCATAGTATACATTCTTTAGCCTAATAACACTTTTCAAGTGTTGTAGTTCAATCAGTCTGTAACTCATGGCATGGCGATTAATATGTGATCGTGGTCAACAAGTATGGAAATATTTAAAAAATGAAAATTCAACTTCAATTGATTTTGATAAAGAAAATTCAAATAGTGCCGATAAAGTTTATCGAGCATATGCAATTCAACAAAATTATAAACCATTAGATATTGATGAAAGCCAATATGAAACATTAAAGATTCCAATATTCAAGGAAGAATTTTCTGTGTCAGCAGTAAAAAGTGTGTTAAATGCAATAAATTATTATTCATCATTACAAGTTGAAGATGGTCATTGGCCTGGAGATTATGGTGGCCCAATGTTTTTATTACCCGGTGCAATAATTACAGCTCATGTAACTAAATTTTATTTTACAGAAGAACAAAAATATCAAATGATTAGATATTTATTTAATCATCAATTAGATGATGGTGGATGGGGAACTCATATTGAAAATAAATCAACTATGTTTGGTACTGTTTTGAATTATATATCATTAAGATTATTAGGAATTCATTTTGATGATCAACGCATACAAAATGCTTATAATTTTATTCAACGTGAAGGTGGCGCTATGTATGCACCAAGTTGGGCTAAATTTTGGTTATGTGTATTAGGAGTAATGCCGTGGGAAGGTATTAATTCATTATTTCCTGAATTATGGTTACTACCTGAATGGTTACCTGTTCATCCTTCTCGATATTGGTGTCACTGTCGCATGGTTTATGTACCAATGAGTTATGTTTATGCTGAAAAAATTGTTGGAGAAACATCGTCACTTATTAAAGAATTACAAAATGAATTATATGTTGATAATTATGAAAATATTGATTTTACAAAACATCGAAATACAATAAATTCATTAGATTTATATGCACCTCAAACAACTTTACTAAAAATATTAAATTTTTTTACAAATGCATACGAAAATATTTATAATCGTCAATTACGTAATAAAGCAAGTGAATTTTTGATCAATTATATCGAAGCAGAAGATGAACAAACAAATTATATTGATATTGGTCCTGTGAATAAATTTATTAATATGTTATCAATATGGCATTCAAAAGGACGTCAAAGTAAACAATTTGAATTGCATTTAAATCGAGTAAACGATTATTTATGGTTAAGTGAAGATGGAATGAAAGTTCAAGGTTATAATGGATCACAATTATGGGATACAGCTTTTTCAATTCAAGCAATTTTAGAAACAGGATTAGCACACTTATATAACAATTGTCTCAATTCAGCTTATAATTATTTAGATATAAGTCAAGTTTTAGAAGATGTTAAAGATTACAACAAATTCTATCGTCATATATCAAAAGGTGGATGGCCTTTTTCAACAAGAGACCATGGTTGGCCAATAACAGATTGTACTGCTGAAGGACTTAAAACAACATTATTATTACATGAACAAATATTTAATTGTCCACGTGCAATAACATCTGACCGTTTAGAATATGCTGTTGATTTTATTCTCAGTACTCAAAATAAAGACGGTGGATGGGCATCATATGAACTTCAACGTTCAGGATCTTGGATAGAATATCTAAATCCTGCTGAAGTTTTCAACGGAATAATGGTTGATTATTCTTATGTAGAATGTACTTCTGCTTGCGTACAATCATTATGTAAATTTCGTTTACAAATTCATTGTTCTAATTATCGACGAAAAGATATTGTTGTTTCAATTCATCGCGGCATCGAATTTATCAAAAATTCTCAACGAATAGATGGAAGTTGGTATGGAAGTTGGGCAGTTTGTTTTACATATGGAACATGGTTTGCTATTGAAGCTTTAGTTACTGCTGGAGAATCAACTAAATCAAAAATAATTAATGAAGCTGTAAAATTTTTACTATCAAAACAAAATTTAGATGGAGGTTGGGGTGAATCTTATTTAAGTTGTGTTTACAAATCATATATTCATCATGAACAGTCTCAAGTTACTAATACAGCTTGGGCAGTTTTATCATTAATGTCAGCAAAAGCAGATTCAATTGCAATTCAAAAAGGAATTCGATTTATTATCAATAAACAATGTTCAAATGGAGATTGGAATCAACAAGGCATTAGTGGAGTTTTTAATGGAAACTGTATGATTAGTTATACCAATTATAGAAATATTTTTCCTATTTGGGCTCTTGGTAGATTTATTAAAAATAATTCTACAAAATAATAAACAATTTTTTTTGTTTCTTTTTCTAAATTTTCTTTACTTAAATATTAATCTTTTTTTTGTTGTATGAATTTTAATTTTCTTAAATAAACCGAGAAAATTGCCATAGTTAAAGTTAAATACAGTTACGAAAATAAATCATATGAGTAAAACTCATCATTATGGTGCGATCTTATTTATATGTAAAAAAAAGAAACATCCAATAGATATGCGAGACACGTATATCATCAGATTTTTTGAAAACTAATCATCTTATCTTTTCAGGAAAGAGAGATGAAATGTTCTATAAAAGAGCAATACATATTTATATATTCACCAGAATATATTTTTTATCAACAATGTATTTGATTCTACTAGGAATTCTTATTGGAATAACTTTGTATATTACTTATAAAAGAAAGAATAAATTAATCAACGATGATTCCAATATGAAATA
Source organism: Rotaria magnacalcarata (assembly GCA_900239745.1). Classification (NCBI taxonomy): domain Eukaryota; kingdom Metazoa; phylum Rotifera; class Eurotatoria; order Philodinida; family Philodinidae; genus Rotaria; species Rotaria magnacalcarata. The sequence goes on along the minus strand of OENM01001832.1, from coordinate 12,641 downwards.
TGATCATGCCATAATTATGGGTGGAAGTATTGCTGGAATGACAACTGCTGCTTATTTATCAAAATATTTTAAACGTATCACAATTGTAGAAAGTGACGATGTCTTAAATGAAACATTGATGAAATCAACAGCTAACGAATTATTAGATTATCGCTGTAATTTAAAATGTTCAAGTTCATTAGGTCGTGCAGGTGTAACTCAAAGTTATCAAATTCACGTTTTACAAGGTGAAGGAGCTAATATTCTATTTGAATTATTTCCTAATCTAAAAGCTAAACTAATAAAGGAATATGGTGCTTGTTTATGTTCATTGAAAAATAAATTTCGATTTGTTATTGGTGATGTTTTACTAAATAAAAATTTAACGGAAGATCTTCATTGGTTTTGTATCGATCGTTTTACATTAGAAACGATTCTAAGAAGAGAATTATGTCTACAATATAATAATGAACAAATTCAATGGATGTCAAATACAAAAGTAACACAATTAATTGTAAATCAATCAAAAAATACTGTTCTTGGTATTAAATATCGATCGAAATTAAATTCCGATACAAGAATGCAACTGTATAGTGATTTTATAATTGATTGTACTGGAAGATATAGTGCATCTATTAAATGGTTAAAAGAAAATTTCGATTTAATTATTCCAACCGAAGAATTACATACAGGAACTGGTTATGTTTCGTTTGTTGGTGAAAGATTTAAGACAGGAAATGTATCATTAGACTCAATACACGTTGGTGGAAATGCAGCTCATGCACCAAATCATAATAAAGGTTTTCTTACGACTCCTATTCGACAAATAAAAAGTTCCGATCCAAAGTCATTAGGACTATTATCAAACTTTGCTGTTTATTGTGTCAATTCTGAATATCCTCCAAATGATTCATATGAAAATCTTTTAGAATGGATAAAAGAATATCTTCCTATTGACTATTATTTAATTTTAAAATCAACAAAACTATTAAGTCCATTACTTCCATATCGACGTGCTTTTGATTCTCGAAAATATGTTGAATTACTTGGTCGAAAATGGCCTCTCAATTATATCCTATTAGGAGATGCAATGTGTGTATTCAATCCAAAAAATGGTCAAGGAATGACTCACGCATGTCGACAAGCAAAACAATTAAATGAAATATTTAAACAAAAATATCATTTAAAAGATATTTCATTTATTTATAATCGTCAAGCATCATCAATTAGTGAAGAATGTTGGCTTGGTTCAACTACAAATGATTGGGCTGTACCAACATTAAAAGTAATCAAAACTGATCAATATGGTAAAACAACAACTTATCAACGAAGTGAAGATTCAACATCAAATTATTCTCAACCTAAAATACCTTTATTTATGCAATTTCTACAATGGTATACACAATGGTTAATTAAATGCGCTGCTCAATCAGGAGAACTATCAACAGCTTTTCTATATGTTGTTTTTCAAGAGAAAACACCATACTCATTGTTACAACCAAAGTTTTTCTTGAAAATTCTTTATTCGTCTTTTAGAAATTATTTTAATTTAACGAAAAGTCTTTTCGATTAAGTATTTTTTCTTTGTTAATAAAAACTAACATTTGACTAGAGTGAAAAGTTATTTTTTAAGATTTATTGTCATATTATGACTAATCAAAATACCGCATAATAGCCGCATGTTGACATAAGATTCGAAACAATTTCTTATCAAGAAATAACTAAACTTACTCTAAAACTTTGTACGAAAATTATCATACAATATGGCGTGATCTTCACCTGTTTAATAAAAAACTGTGAAGTTTGATTTCGACTTACCTTTTCATTTTATTATGTTTCCATACTATTTCACCTTATCAGTTATCTTGAGGAGAAGAAAAAGAGGTTCGACATGACTGTGCAGAGAAACATTGAAAATATAACAAATCATGAGAAAAGACAATAACCATATTGTTTAGTATATGTTTATCCACTAAACTTAATTTAATGTTGAATCGAAATGTCAATGTATATTGACAAACAGAAAGGAATTAACACCTGCCGTTTCTACTATAACATTAATGCAATCTATAAGATTCGTGAGACAGTAGCTATTTCAAAAATGATATTGTTCCTTGCAATGATTGTACTATAAGTACATCTTTTTTTCAACAATCATTCTATATGAATATATTGATGAAAAGACAATTGAAACATGAACTAATATAAAAAGTAAAAACTGTACAACTTGATCAGTGTAATATTATAACAAAGTTAAAGAAATAAGATCTTATGATGATTTTCCTTTCTTTAATTTCTACTTACAGTTTATTGATTCGAAATCATATATATAGTTTTTGTCGTATACAATTAGTAATACTGCGACATCTGTTTGTAAATGTCGATATATATTATTTCTCGAATCAAAACATATATATAAGTTTTCTTCTTCTTCATGTTGTACACTTTTTAAATTTCATTTCTTCGAATCTAAGAGTTGAAATACCTAGTACTGGAAATGACATTATCAAGTTCAATACGTATTCCATTTGAATGGCCTAATATCGACGTATTTACTTTGGGTAAATCATGTCTTTATGGTTATGATTCAGTAAATCATTGTCTTGTCGTTCATTCTTTAATACAAATAAATAATTTAAATGATATTTCCATTGATCATCTTTATCTTTCATCATCACCGACATGGCCTATTCGAAAATTAATTCTAAATGAAGATGAAACTATTTTGGCACTTTTAGCAGATAAAATTGTTTATCTAGTTTATTTACCAAAACCAAATATAAATATCAATGATCATTCAACTTCAAAAGGTTTTCTATTGAGAAAAAAACAATGTTGATTTTAAAAACTTATGTATAATTTTAGGATCTTGCCTATGTCCAATAGTTCGTGTTCCACCATTAGTATCATCTTCACAAACAATAACTTGTTCTCTAATAGATTTTGTTTGGCTAACTATAAATCATTTTCTTATTGTCTATACAATTCCATCATCATCTGAATGTTATCTTTATAAAGTTCAACCATTAAAACAAATTGGAATCGTACATCTTCATACCTATTCAGTTGGATCATGTTCAACAAATAAGTTTGGAACACCAACGAAAAAAATCTCTCTTCATCAACCGTCAGATATTATTAAATTAGATGTCACAAAAAGAAAAGAACAACATTCAGAATTGATTCTTGTAATTGCAATGAAAACTGATGGTGATATTTTTATATTAGAAATTGATGAAAATCAACTTCAATCAAAGTAATGTTTTATCTTCTTTTAAATATACAAAACATTGGTTATCGGTCTTTTATTTCAAATAATTTTTAGTGATAATAATAAAATCATTGAAGAATTTCATGGGCCTATTTGTATTCTTCCAACAACATTTAATAATTATAGGACTGATCATGGCCAATCGACATTTATCTGCCTATCGAATTCTATGTATCCTCTTGTTGTATTTACACGTGATAAATGTCAAATGAATCAATGTGTTATATTATCTCCAGCATCAAATCAATATTATTTATTTACGATTGATTTAATTTGTTTACCAATAAATCAAAATGGACAAATGATAACATCAATAATTCGAGATCCATTTTGTTCGAATAGATATTTTATTTCAGATTCATCGGCAAATGTTTACTTAATTGAAATATCATGGATTAATCAAATTCAACAAGGATTAAAACAAATTCAGTCAACACATATTCAACATTTAATTACTGAGACAAATTCAACTTGTAAAATAACCAATAAAATTGAACAAATGGGTTTAATACAAACAAATAATAATGAAAAATACTTGACAATTATTGCTAAATCACAAACAAATCAAAAAAAGGTTAATTTAAAAAATCTCTATTAAATTCGTTGTTTTTATTAAAAAGATATTTGATATATTCAATATAATATAAGACACAAACATCTTTATGAAATATGATCAACTCTTTACGAAAAACAAATTATTTATAATTTAGTTATAGTTAAAATTATCCGTTCTATTATTTGGATAACTGCAAAAAAATCTAGTTCTTCTTACTAGAACATAAAATATTATGTTTGTCTATTGAACTGTTCGAGTTTAGAACAATTCAATATCAAATTAAACATAGGGTCAAGTTTTTTTTCGAAATTGATATCTGAAACGGATACAAACATGAAACGAAAAATAGATAAAATAATATCGATGAAATAGATTATCAGTAGAATCAATCATTGACAGGAGTTTAATGACAAGCTCATGATATATCTGCTAAAAATTTTAATTTACTTTTCTGTAGAAAATAAAAAGAAATGTAAAAAAAAACACTACAACTAATCATATTTATAATTTTGTTTTTATTTTAGGAATTAATTTTTGTTCGTTTACAATCAACAGAATCTATTGAAAATGCATTGTTCTTATACAAATCAGAAACATCAACATTCTCATCGGAATATGTTGATCGTATTCGTTCATTGCTTTCACGTGAACAATCGATTCCTTTTATAACACTTTCAACATCATCAATAAATATTTCTGATTCAGATTTTGAAAGAAATCTTTTACAATTCATTAAAATTTTGACTGAGCAATATATTGATAAACAAGAAAATGTTCGGAAAGAACTTGAAAATAAACGAGTTTATTTAGTTGATTTTCAACAAACTGAATTCAATCAAAATAGAAACCTCAATGAAAAATTTCAACTTATTCAAAAACGATTTCAAACGTTAACTGAACAATATCAACAAGTAATAATTGTTTCTTTGCTAGGTTTTGCTTAATTTTTAAATTTAATTTTCACATTAAAGGAATATTCTCGTCGAAAACGTCTTTCATCACATGTTAATGATCTTTTATCTGTAATTGAACAAAGTACACCAGTCCTATCAGATGCTGAAATACGCATGGAAAAACAATTAGAAACATATAAAATACAAATCAATTGTCTCAAAAATAATATTCAACGTGTGGAACAATTCATATTATCAAACCAAAATCAAGAATTATTTGAGAATTTATCGATGGAAAATTTTCAAAATGTTGTTCAAACACATCGAAATCATATTGATCAAATAAGAAAACAGATACAAGCAATTCAAACTAATAAATAAACTTTTTCATAAAACTCAACTTTTCTATTTTCTTAAATATATATATATATATAGAAGTCTTAGTGATGAATTTCAATCAAATAAGATCTATATGATTCATTTTCAAATTGAGAATAATTTTTCGATGTTTACGATATGAAAAAAGAATTAATAAACTAATTAATTTTTCTAATTGATATGATTATCAATAGTTTCTTCTTTTGCTTGATAAATGAATTTTTCGGTTAAACTTCTGAATCACTATTTCAATTTTCTTAACTGATTTCTTTTAAATGAAGAATAGCTACACAAAGTCATTCCAATTTTATCAACATACGATCTTCCCAAATATTTATCATTTCTTCATTTTACAGTAACTAGATGGATACTAACCAGAGACCGGAACGAATGACAAAAGTGCCATTCGATTCGATTCGGCTTTTTTGGTTTTTCAAAATTGTAATTCGATTCGATTCGACTAAAAACACGAAAAAAATCAATTCGATTCGACTCAAATTGGGCTTACAAAACATGGTATTCACTACAGAGACCGTCATCAGGTCAGGGCAGCCCTAGTGCCCTGCCCTACAGGGCCAAGCTTCTGTTTTTGCCCTGCACTGCTTGCCCTACAGGGCAATCATAACAGGGCAGGACAGGGCGAATTACTTTGCCCTGGTAAATTTTGTCCTAATTCTCAAATCATCTACTTTCTCGAGAAAATTTCCAATCTTTTGTACACTTACGTGAGACTTCGCCGTAAGCTAACCACGTTTCTATTTGATGAACTAAACGTACTAGCGACCATTTTTGCTATTCATTACTGATTATCATTTATCTTTATTGTTTCAATTAATATAGTCATCGCTATTCATTGTATATTTATTAAAATTGACTGATTGATACTATATTTTTGATTGAGTATGATGTTACAGTATCTTGTAGCATGTCTTTTTGAAATGATTTAAATCAAATATCAATAGTGAAAAGAAGAATGATCTTTCAAGTATCCTCAGGTTATATACTCTGTTTTCGGATCTAGAATAATATGCGATGTAAAAATCTTTGAAAAAATGTTCGACCTTACTAGACCATATTCTCAAGTCCTGAACTAAACAAACTGTCTTGTAGGAAAGAGCGATGGGTGAACTACAAATTTTATAGCAGGCATATTTGTTTTTAATAGGAATCGGAGAAATAGAAAAAGTCAAAAACTACGCATCGTTAAAAACGTTCCTGTGACACCTTTTCAACTTGAAAAATTCTGTATTTCTTAATTACTTTGAGCTATATTGGCCAAAATTGAAGAAGTAATCAATCAAAATGTAGCGCATCGAAAACTCGATTCATAAATCAGCTTCGAGTGTTTTTCTTGATCAATTCTTGACTCTTTAATTGAAGTTTGAAACAGAAGATTTTTAGAAAATTGAGCCATTCGCAATAACCATCAGTTCACAAAAATATCAGCTACTCTCTCCAGAAAGCATGCATGAACTAGACTTTTTTTTGCGTTCTTCGGGTCTAATTATATTGAGGCATAGAACTTCAAGAGGAAAAAAGTCATTAAAGAAGCATTTTGTTTATCTCAATAAAACGGTCAAGTAGCGAGAACAACCAAAATACTTAGCCTTGTCGAGAAAAATTAATTTATCGATAAGAAGATCAAGAATAATTTTCCTTCCAACACACCATTAGAAAGAAAACAAATTGTGCTACAAAAATCGTTATTAAGCACGCTCTCTCCCTTATTGTGCAATATAAAAAAAACCTAATAGAAAAAAAGAAATGACACTACTCCATGGTTAAGTTGCAAGAAGTTTAGAAATGTTTGATTTTGGATTTTTCGTTTTCTCAGACTCGTGTTGGAGAAATATATCTGGTACAATATTTGTTGTTCAGACGTCGCTTTTTCTAACAAAAGACAATTTGATTAAGTCAGATGTCGAGAATATAATCTAACAGAATTAAAAAAAATTCTGAAGACTGTTGAATCACTTATTGAATCAGAAACACTTCAAGGCGCTCTACCCTACTCTGAGGACAGGACAGGGCAGGGCAGGGCAGAAAAAAGTACCCTATGACGGTATCCGGAGTATACGTTTTTACGACGAGACGAACCTTTAACTAAAACGCATTCAGGCATATCTGATGAGAAAATAAATCTGGCTAAGTTTCAAAACGAATTTCTTTTATTCAACCATTTGGAAATTGTTTATCAATGATTTTCATCTATTTAAAAAGTTCAGTTTTAGTAGAAAAACAATTTTCTATGTTATTTTATCTTGCTCATTTGATAATGGGTCGATTGCTGAAAGTGAACACAATAACTCTATAATATAAAAATCGTATACATTTATGTGATACATCTCATAAACAAGAGTACTTAGTTGTTCTCGTCATTGAAAGATACGCATGAAAAATTATTTAATGTAATATGTAATGAGTGTCATAGAAATCGTATATATAAATCCACCGTCTGCCACTTAGTGACATCTTAAACAGACTCGGGAGACATTCAACCAGTTGGACAGTTTATTTTCATCAGCTGATTTATCGTGTGTTCGAGTCTACGCAGTTAACTAGTGTGAGGACGCAATACAGTTGCTGATTAGTTAAATGCACTTTTAACTGTTTATTGCTGAATCAAACATTTTGAAAAAAAACAAGATGTGGTTACATTATTTATTATTCTTTATGTTAATTATTTCAATTGATGCATCAGAAAGAAAACTGTACGAACAAAAATTGTCATCAGTTGACGTTGAACTTATTTCATTTGCAAACACATCGCTAGTGAAATATTTTCGTCACGATGAACACGTTCGTCCTGTATATATTGTTCAAGTAAAAACTGCTGTAAATTGAATTATATTAATTATTCTTTATATTAAAAAAGAAAATATTGTTTTAGGTTGATTTAGAAAAAAGTCATCAAATATATACTGTTCATTTTCAAGTTGTTTCAACAGATAACAATGTTGTAAGTACGACATAATGAATAATTAATCATATTTAAATATTATTGATGAAATTTTAGATGTATGAATGTCCTGTATCGGTTTATGATGATCCCGTGGGACATATTCGTGCTCTTGTTCGTTCAATTATTTGTATTTCACTTGAACAAGATCCACAAAATGAAAAATTAATTGGTGGTGATATTCAGCGTAATGCTAAAAAAATTCCTTATCCATTTTTAGTAAGTTTTCGTTCTTTCTTTTAATTTTGTTCGAAAATTCTATTTGCTTTTTGTTTCTAATCGAAGTCTGGAACAAAATTTTCTGTAGAACATATCACTGATGATGATGAATCAAATGATTATGATAAAGAATTATTCGATAGATTTCAAAGAATTCATCAAAAACTTTATCTTGATGATCAAGGTTTGTTTTTCTCATTAGATTTTTCTTTATTAAATTATTTTATTATTACAGAACAACAAAAACGATTTATAGTTTTCAAAAACAATCTTAATCGAATTGAAGTGTTAAATGAACAAGAAGAAGGCAGTGCTATTTATGGAATAACACATTTGAGTGATCTTAATGGTTGGTCTTTTCGTTGTTTTTAAAATTTTTATTAACACTATTTTCACAAGTTTAGAAGAAGAATTCACTCAGTATTATTTAAATGAACATCTTTCGTTTTCAAAACATATTTCACGATCTTCAGTGTCTCACAAAGATCCATTAGAAATTTTACCAGACGCATTTGATTGGCGTGATCATGATGCTGTTACTGATGTCAAAAACCAAGTAACATATTCAGTGAAACTGTTTCTCATAACATAAAAATACATTTATTCAGGGTCAATGTGGTTCTTGTTGGGCATTCAGTGTCACTGGAAATATTGAAGGTGTTTGGAAAGTAAAAAAAGGCGATTTAGTTTCTTTATCGGAACAAGGTTAATAAATATTCTATTTATTTAAGTTATTTAAGTTAATTCAATTTGAATAGAATTAGTTGATTGTGATAAAGTTGATGAAGGATGTAATGGAGGATTTATGACTCTTGCTTATGAACAAATCATTAACATGAGTGGTCTTATGACAGAACAAGATTATAAATACGATGGGAAACAACACCCTCAATGTCAACTCGATAAAACAAAAATAAAAGTTAATATTGAAGGATATTTAAATATAACATCGGATGAAAATGGTAAAACAAGAATTTTGTTTGATCAGATATTTAATTTTTGTGTTTAAAGAAATGGCTGAATGGTTGGCGAATAATGCACCGATCTCAATTGGACTTAATGCAAATATGATGCAAGTAAGTCATTTGTTTTTCGTTGAGAGATTTGATTTTTTAAATATATTGCTTTTAATTACAAGTTTTACTTTCGCGGTGTTGCTCATCCTCATCGCATTTTCTGTAATCCACAAGGACTTAATCATGGTGTTTTACTTGTTGGTTATGGCACTGAAATAAAAAGTAGTTTATCATTTTTCTCTTTTTCTTTTTGAACTATAATCTTATTGATGAATCTAGGTACAAAATCAATTCCATATTGGATTATAAAGAATAGTTGGGGTACACATTGGGGTGAAAAGGTAATTGAAAATGATTGAATAATTTTAAAATAAAGTAAACAATTTTCATCCAGGGTTATTATCGTTTATATCGTGGCGATGGATCATGTGGAGTTAATTTAATGTGCTCATCAGCAATTGTTAATTAAACTTAGAAAAACATTCCTCTTCGCTTAATTTCATGATCTGAATTTATTTTGTTTAATTATAAATATTCATTTTTCTCTTCTTATAATAAATCTCGCTCATTTTCTTTATTTATCACATATTTTTGATCTATTACCTGGAAAAAAAGAATGACTATCATTTGCCCCAAATTGAAATCCCCAAATCGATCCCCGAAAAAATCCCCATTTGGGGATGATAAAACAATTCTGGTAACTAAGTGGGGATTTTAATTTCGGGATTCTTTTTTTTGGGGGGATTCGGTTTTTCATAAGATACACTGTGTATGCTGTAATTCAATCGCATCTTGCTTCTCGTACTACACAGCATCAACTTTAGAATAAAACTTTCTAGCATGATCATTGTGTTAGCCAAGGTTCAATTTATGTTCTGGTGATCAGAAAGTGATTTTTCACTCAATATTGCATTATGTAACAAATATGACAACTACTTTTGAATGCCTATCATTGACCCCAAAACTCGTTAGCACAAATCAATCCTCAAATAAAATCCCCATTTGGAGTAATCAAACGAATAAAGTGAGGATATTGATTTGGGGATTTTTTAAATTCTCTAAACATAAGAAAAACAGCTCTACGATGAATCTGGTGACCAGAATATATCTTGGGTTACTATAAAGTGTAGTTTTTGGCGACCCACAATATATTCTGGTCACCAGATTCATCGTAAAGCTGTTTTTCTTATGTTTAGCCAATTAAAATATCCCGAAATCAATATTCTCACTTTATTCATTTGATAACCCCTAATGGGGATCTTATTTGGGGATTGATTTGTGGTAAACAGTTTTGGGGTCAATGATAAGCATCCGGAACCCTAGAGAATTAATTCTGCTTATAAGATTTTTAGAGAAGTAGTACTGGTTGCCAGAATCTTACAGAACTGATTCTGGTTACCAGAATCTAAGGAAACTAATTAATAAGCGATCTACAGTCAATGGCATTATAAAACATAAGTACAGAATAGTGTGAATACTGAGATACTATTTGGTTATAGTTTGAACAGGATTTCATGTATTTAAAACAAAAGTTGTCAATTGAAAAATCTCTAAATCCAAATCCGTATTTGATCACGATAGTTAATCATAATTGTTTATATATCCAGAAATGTGGATGTGATGGAGGGATGCATCTGGTGACCACAACTTGCAGTTAAGTCTAAAGATTAAGTTTTTCCAGCACACTCTAAAATACTTTAATTCTATCTTTATCACCAGTTTTAAAGAAGTTTGGCATTTAATTGGCAATTGAATATTTCTCTTTTATGAAGAGAAAAGAAAAGAAAAATATGGTGAACAAATAAAAAAACGATACGGGTGACCAGAACGATATTTTAACAGTCTACAACCGTTAGTAAAATACTTATCCAAGAAATAAAAAAAATCATTCTGGTTACGAATGACTATCATTTCTCACAAACTGAAATCCCCAGATACATCTCTACATCCTATCTACACTTGTGGAGAATAAAACAAATATGACCCATTCTGGTGACCAAATAGGGATTTTGATTTAGGGATTTTTCAATTCAAAGTTTTTTTCAATATACGACATGGCTTATAAATCATAATTCAACATCATCTTCTACCGAAAATCTTTTACCATTGAAACTAAATACTTTGGCGCTAACCATAGTACAGATAAGTACGTTCTGGTTACCAGATTCGTACATATTCAATATTCACTAGAATCATTTCGAAAAGTAATTCTGTTTATCAGAAACTCGGAGAGTTGATTCTGGTGACCAATAATACTGGTCACCAGTGTTACCAGTACCTAGTATACCGGTATACTGCAAACTAGAAAATAATTTATAGAGTTTAGTGAATAATATTCTCGGAATGCCTATATGAATTCAACGACGAGTTTCTATCTTTTGGAAAATAAACTAACGATATTCGAACTGTGATTTAACACAGGCAGTAAATCTGATATTCTAAGGTTTAGAAAATCTACTCTTTTCAAAATAATTGAAATTCGATTAATAAATCATAAAAGTTATAAAATCCATTAGCTTACTCTACATTGATTTTCTTCAAAGTAGAATTAAAAAAAGCTTACGGTGCACTGGTGAACCCCTATCTGGAAACCTGTTCAGTTGTGACTTGAACAGCATATAGTATTAAAAAAAATCCTTAAACTGAAAAATCCCTAAATCAAAATCCCTCTTTGGTCACCAGAATGGGTCATATTTGTTTTATTCTCCACAAGTGTAGATAAGATGTAGAAATGTATCTGGGGATTTCAATTTGTTGGAAACGATAATCAACCCTGATTACCACATCAATGTTTTTCATAGAATCAGTATTGGTTGTATCGTGAATAAGAAGAATAGGAGTGGTGCATGCTACTGATTATAAATGGTCGTGAAATAGAATAATTCAATTATCTCTTTGAGAAAAGCGAGGCTGTTAGTTCACATTCGTCATAATTTTTATGGTAATTCTTATTAATAATCTGTGAAAGCTATCAATAGCTTTTTTTGTTTTGTTTTCTGTAGTTCTGGTCACCAGACCATCAGTTTAAAATTTTAACATATGATTGATAAGTGGAATTTTTAAATACTAATTGCAATCTTTCTCCAGTAATTCTCTCGCATTTACCTCATCGAGTGTGTCAGTAAGCCTCGAAAAAACTAGCATGTCATATACATGTTGAGTTAAAAACAATATACACGTAACGATGAGTGAGAATAGTTATCGTATTGTTGACGTGTCAATCATTAAGTAGTGGTAGGTTATGATTTACCCCAAAACTGGTTACCACAAATCAATCCCCAAATAAGATCCCCATTAGGGGTTATCAAATGAATAAAGTGAGAATATTGATTTCGGGATATTTTAATTGGCTAAACATAAGAAAAACAGC
>OENM01001831.1:12777-25969 GCA_900239745.1 Rotaria magnacalcarata | reverse complement strand
TATCAATGAAAAGATGTTGGAACGATGTCGACTTTACTGCCAAGGCAATGAAGTGGAATTGCATAAAATAGATTTGTTCGAAAATAATTATCATTCTGATAATGCAATACATGAATATACCAAAGATACATTTCTCTATCGAATATTAAATCGTGCACTTCGTACCGAAGATATGGGAACAATCTTAGATTTTCGATATTTTATAGTTGACTTATACAATCAATTATACAAAGTACAGACTGATTTTGATCATTATTCTTTTGTAGTTTCAGAGGGACATAAATTAACTGTTTATCGTGGACAATTCATGAGTATGAAGGAATTGAACCAATTAAAACGAAATATTGGTCGATATATAATCATTCAAACATTTTTATCAACAACATTGTCAAGTGACATAGCTTTATTATATGCTGGTCATGAATCACAAAATTCACTATATGAATCAGTTTTATTTGTAATTGACATCGATATCCAACAGAATATAAGAAAAAGACCATTGGCAAATATTGGTAAATTTAGTCATATGAGACATGAAAACGAAGTACTGTTTAGTGTAGGTACCATTTTTCAAGTAAAGTCATTAAAAAAATTCACAAATCGTCTTTGGATTTTACATTTAAACTTATATAATAATGACAATGATGAAATCAACGAAATCGAAAAATACACCAAACTTGTTTCACTGCTTGTAACACACAATCAAATGCTAATTAATTCACAACAAAATTGATGTCAAAAGAAAGATCAATCGATTTTACATGGAAAAATAAAAACCTTAACTGAACAGAAAATCAATTTCCGCCGCTGTCTTAGTAGCTATTTTCATACATATGATTCTTTTGATTATATAAGAGTGAGATTGAGATGACACACAATATGATTAGATGAAGAAGATCTTTAGCAATCACTACAGATATAGAAGAGTGTGGGCGGGGATGTGAGCGGGTGTGGCAGTGGTATGGTTTTCATTGTTTGTATCAAGAGAAGTAGGGGTGGCACTTAATGTTAATTTAATATTAAGTGTTAAGTTTTACGTTAACACTTAATATTAATAAAAAAGCTTGTTAGCGCAGCCCCTTTGGGGCTAAAATGTGGAACTCACATATATTCCTTGGACTTACCAAAATAATTTAAAAGAGCTCATGTAAAAAATCTACTGTAACTTCCAAAATCTATAATTAGGTCATTACTTGAGGGTGTGTGTGTGGGTGTGTGCGAGTGTGGATACCTTGATCTATTTACCCACCCCACCCTACACCCACACCCCACACCCTCACACTAATAAAAGAAGGATCAAACTTTTTGGTGTATCATTCTGCAATTTGATAAACGGTTACTTTCGAAGAATGTTTTTCTTTTTCTGTTGGTTTTTTTATTCTGAAATAAGTCTTATTCAGAGTCTGTGAGTAATTCAAAAAAGAAATTCACCTCTACTATTGAAGATGAAGGTAGTTTTCCAGATTCATTTTCATATGACTGAGGTAAATCTCACTATTGACAAGGTGCTGGGGGTTCCAAACCTGCACTTTCCCCATTGGTTTACGGTCTTTCTCAGTGGTTCATTTTGACTGCTACAGTGATTGTTGAATTTTTTGCATGTATTTTAACTGATTTCTTCGATATAATTGATTTGTTTTAATCAAATCATTTTCGTTTAAGTTAAATAGTTTTTTCCAAAAAGAATTAACGTATTTAATGGTTTTTATTGGTTTATTTATTTCATGTTGTTTACAGCGCCCCCGTCCTGTTACAAATACATTGGTGTCAATTGCACCAATGAAATTATGGATGTGCAAGTGAAGTAAACATTGATTCTTGTTGTTTTTTTTATTGTTTATATTTTATTTTAGTTATTTTCATTTATTATACCTATTTTTCGTTCATTTAAAATTTATTCGGTTAAAAATGTCATCACCATCAAATAATCCTTCTGAATCTGTTACTAATTCGGAACACACAGGTGAAAATGGGTCGTACAGAAGCTTTATTCTATATGAATTTAACGTTTCATGAAGTTCATAATTGTTCTAGATTCTACAATCGAAATCAATTCAAGCTCTACAGATCGTAGTACTTGCCATATTGCTGCAGGTATTAATAACATTCAATGTAGTACAACTGTTCAAGGTCAAAATGGCTTATGGAGTAAACCTTATCCACCAATAGATCGCTCAGGTTATGTGGATGATCATGATCGTCCATTTTTCTTATATCATAAGCAAAGTAATTTATGATGTGAATTCTTTGCGTTGGTACTTTTGTGTTTCATCATAATCTGAATGTTATTAGATGCTACAGAAATTTCAGAAAACAAAAACTTTTCTTTACCTGCGTCGTATGAACCATGGGTTAAAGGAAAAAAAGGTTCTAATAAGCTTCAATTAAACGTTCGTAAACTAGCCATATCTGGCTTTTCTAATGTATCGAGTAAGATTTGCTTGCAAATATCGACAAAAATACCTATGTTTTGCAATTTATCTATTTATTAAATTTTGCTATCTTTCATTAAATTTCATGCAGAGGATCTCGTGAAATTATTCATCATCAAAACTTTAAACAAAAAAAACAAAAAAATCCGATACATTTGCATTTCAAATGAAATCAATTCAAATAGCATAGATCCCGATAACATCGTGCCGAAAATCCATATCCAAATCGTTTTCTTCGGACAAACTTCTATATATTCATGTTTTCTAGATGAATATCTAGGTATATTTTTATTTTATTCTCTGATTTAAATGAGACTCACTTTTGCTTTTTGTAATAGGATGTAGATGTGAGTACAGAGTTACACACGATGCTGATGCTTGGAATGAATTTATTAAGAAAGGTGAAGAAAAAATTTCCATATACATCTCATTTAGAGCTTTCGGCAATAAATCAAACATGATAGACTAACTTACTTACTCACTCTTTGATTTAGGGTTAAACTTTGTCGAATATGGCTTGTTTAAAGGTGAAAAGAAGAATGGCCCACCACTAATGTGGTCACAGTTTAAAAAATCATGTAAGATAATTTCAATGAAAGCTCCACAATCATAGCATAAGTTTTTTTAATCTAACAACACAGCACTTGATAATGAAACAGCCGCACAGTTAATCACATCAGTGGAAGATAATGTTGGCGATATCATGGTCGATTTTGCTTTCAAAGCACCACGAAACGCAATTAAAGGATACACAGGGTAAATTCATATATATATATACCAGGTGGCCCAAAAGTCGCGCACCAACGGAAAAATCGAATATTTCCACTAATAGTCAATCCAAGGAAGCTGATTTTTTTAGGGTTGATAGAGGAACAGACAAGCTTTTTTTTCATAAAAACTTGTCTAAGTGAATTGTCTATCAAAAGATCGTTTCTGCTTTCAACAAAATTTTTTTCAATTTTTCACGTATAACGAAAACAAAACTGCTACGAAAAAAGAGAAACTTTTTCGAAGAGACAAATAATATTTTAAAGTAAATGTTCGAATTCTTCAAACTTGCTCGATAATCGATAAATTGTTTGTCGAGCTGGTACTGCGTCATCGGGAAATTCATGTTTGAACGCCGTATTTACTGCATGTAGTGATTTTCCTGACATCCACCAATGCTTCAAGAGAAAAATTNTCATGTAAGATAATTTCAATGAAAGCTCCACAATCATAGCATAAGTTTTTTTAATCTAACAACACAGCACTTGATAATGAAACAGCCGCACAGTTAATCACATCAGTGGAAGATAATGTTGGCGATATCATGGTCGATTTTGCTTTCAAAGCACCACGAAACGCAATTAAAGGATACACAGGGTAAATTCATATATATATATATATACACATATGACTATGAAGCTAGCTTTAGTTTTTGTTTAAACCATGAAAACACTTCGTGACATATAAAATTTATTCTGTTTTCTTATGCCAACAAATAGCATCCGACGAAATCTCGAATGTTTTCAACGAGATTTCAATCAAAAAAGAAAAAGACTCACGAAAGACCATAAAGAGCATTGTTGGCCGGACTCCTTCCCGGACTGCACACCCAAATTAAGTAGGAAATCTATTCCTCATATCATAGGCATTTCATTTTTGCTCTTATTTTTGTTGTATATAATAGAGAGTAACATGAACTATTGGCTTGTTAACCATTTTGCAAGAACTGATTACAGTCAATTTGGAAGGCCAAAAGCGCTATTCCTAGTTGGAAATACAGGAACCGGTGTGTAAAAAGAGTTATACAACATTACTTTCAGAACATAAACTTTGACTTCCGTTTTTAAAACCAAAAATTCTAATTCAGGCAAAACAAGTTTTGCACTATCGTTACCGGGCAAACCTAATCATTGTCGTGGGTATCGGTCTCGAGACAACTGGGACGATGAGGCTGATTACATCGTTCTCGATGATGTACCTTGGAATAAAATAGCAAAAAGAGGATTTCTCGATAAAGAAGATCTAATTACAGGTCAAACAGAGCTAGTAGTAAGTGCACCCGCCACTTATGACGTACGACGAAATCTAGTTTTACATCGACGTAAATGCATGCATATTCACAGATATACATATACTTCTATTTCTTTATCGCACTATATTAGGCCAAAGAAAAGTACAGTAAAAATAAAACAATTCAGACAAAGAAACCGGCGATCGTATTACTCAATCCTGCTGCTGCTAAAAGTTTCCTCGAATTACTAGAAAAGAAAAATGATAACAATGCCGATTTTTGGCGAGAGCGTTCATTCGTCTATGTTATGGGTAACTTATTCTTCTTGAAAATGATACTTCATAATAAAAATTGAATTATTCTCTTATTTGAACATAATTATCAGGGGCCGATGAATACTTCTTCAAACCAAAAGTTATTGAAGGTCCACTAGATACAGTTACTTACACTGTTGATGGTGTTCCATTATTTGACGCATATCGACGAGCCTGGCGTGAGGATAAAGAAGGAACAGCAGCAGCAGTGACAGTCATTAGCGAAGAAGAAGAAGAAGAAAATCAAGAGTCATTATCAACAGCTTCACCAGCCGCATTGTCAAAAGCAACCCAAACATCTAATTGTATTGAAGAAGAATGTAATAATCAGGCAGATATGGGAAGCGTACCATCAGAACAATTTGAATATTACAGCTAAGTATCCCAACCAAGCAAAATGCATACAGACATTTTAATATTTTAATGAGCATGTTTTCATTATAATGGTCAATAATCAATAATTTTAGAATACTTTAGGAATAAATTTCGAATCCATACAATTTCTTCATACAAAATTTTATATTGGCAAAGCAAACGCATTTTGAACGCCACCACATATGTTCTATGCATAATTTTTCTTCAAGTATCCGGGTGTGGGGTGTGCATGTGATAGTGTTTTCCTTTGATTACATGGTAGTCTAGAGTTGTGATGCGGTGGTGTCTCAGTTTAATGAGCAAGTGATGGGGTGGTGTTTTAAGTTAATTACTAAGCGTATGACGGTTCAATTTTAGTTCTGATCAAAAGAACTGCTCAGAGAGTTCGTTTGATATTATTTGATATGTTCGATTAGTTTCCAGGATTTTAGCTGATCTAAAGAACTTATTCAACAGTTGTCAGAATAAGGATGTTGAAGTATGGAGGTGCTCTCATGTTTTTTTTATATTTCTTTTCATTATGATCTCTTATGAGAGCGAAGATTTTTTAGAGAAATAAATAAATATATATTTCTGTTTTGTTTGTCACTTCTCTCTATGATTAAATACAATAGCTAATATCAATTCTGGTTTGTTTATCGCGTTTTATACACACATGGGGTGACAACATGATTGATTTTTTTCAAATAGAACTCTCGAGATTATGATATGGATATTTATGAAAATCTTCATAGAATGCATTTGTTCAATACAGAAAAAAATTCTAGAACATGATACAATAAAGCATTGGCGGACACCAATTGTTTTAGTCAAATATTTGGTATGTTCGGGTTTTAATCATAGTTGACAAATTTTATTATTGATGAAAGTTCGAAAACACATAATATCTATACTATTGTTTCATGAACGATATTTATTGTTAAAAATGATAAAGTAAAATAATTTTAAAGTCATATAAGTATGCGTATGTTCTTATTCCCACCAACGATTATTATCTAATTCAAAGCCGCTAATAGATGACATTCATTCTAAATGAGCACAATTCAATAGATAATCGTTAATGCCATCGCTTGGCAAATATTCATCATGCTGAGGATGAATATCATATTGCTTTAAAATATGACAAACCCGAGTCGAAAAACAAACATCACAATATTCATTTGTATTTGTATTGATGATTTGCTTTTTTTCTTCTATTTTTTTATTATTAGCTTTTTGATGACCATGTATTTGAGCAGAGCTATCTTTCAAATGTTCAATCGTTGGTACGCGTACTTGTTGCTTCAACGTTGTTTGATTTAATATTGATTGATCTTCAGTAGGAATGATTGTTGGTGAAAAAGTTTTATCATTAGAACGAATGCTTTGTGATTTTTGCTGTTCAAACTGTTCATTAACTTTGATTGTTACATTTGTTATTATCTCTTGATTATTTGAAGACGACATTATGATTCAATAGAACGATTAAACTGCCCTCCATATACATATATATATATATGTTATCAGTTACTGGTTCCTACGCACAATAAAATACTATGAACTTTAAACTTTTTGGAATAATTGTACTTGAAAATTTTTCGTAATCGAACTAGAGATACTAAGCCACCTGATGAGACTGACTAAGCATCAGTATAAACGCGTCGTGGTAGCTTCTTACACACCCACACCCTTTTCTTATTTGTTGCATAGAAAATATGCAAGGTCCGTCTATATATATATATATATATATAGTCGTGTCTATCATGATACAACACAGTAACACTACCATTTCTATTATCTTATTGTACTGTTATATTGAAACAACATTTATTACTAATGATTATTCATTAGATTTTAGAGAATCTCATTGGGGACAATTAATTTTACGATTTGACTTTTCTCCAGAAAAAATTCACATTTCTTGCTCAATGTCGCTATAGTTCATATTGTAGTGAAATTTACCGTCATCTGAAACCTTATGTAAGTAAACAATCCGAAGAATATAAGTTAACTAAGAATAACAAATTATTTCGACTCCATTAAGATAAGAATTTAATTGAAAATTTCAGCAACTGTGATCTACTATTCTTAATGAAGATCCAGTTTTTAAAAGATATGACTTTAAAATTATTTTCAATCTAAACATTGCTATCTATCCAATACACGATTAGATTGCTTTTTATTTAGTAACAAAATCAATTGACTAAACAATTATTTTCATTTTCATTGTTTTTTCTTCTCTCTACCTATTCAATCATTGAATGAGATACTGAAGAATATTTTTTTTGCATTCACTATGTATTTTTTGTTTCTTTCAAATTTCATTTATTTTATTTTCGAAAGTATTTCATCTATTCATTCGAGTGTTCACTTAGGAAACGTGTCAGTAAGATTGAACTCTACATTATCTTATTGATCATTTCATACGAAAGCACATTCTTTTTTCAATTAAAAATTAATGACGACTGCTGAATCAGTTGTTGAAAAGGAAAAGTTGAGACTAGCAGATTGATTCGTATCCAAAGGAGATATGGATTGATCTGTTCCTATTTGATTTAAAGAGAGCAATTCAACTTACGTGCACTGTGTCGTTGCTGTTGAAAGTGAATAGAATGAAGAAATGACAGAGTAATACACTGAATGCATCAGTATTTATAGTATATGGCATCAACTTTATCTAACTGCGTAATAAACAATGACGTGATCCTCCTATGATGGTCAAGGATGTGGGTAAAAATGTGCAACGAATAAATTATTTCTTTATTTGCTGATGACGTCTTTTGACTGCGTAATGATTGGATTACTGTGTAGTCTAATTCTAGTCACGTTTCACAGTCAACTCTTGTTTATTTTATTTTTTTCAAAAATAACTCATCTTTATTCGTACGTGTTAGAATCGGATGGAATAATTAGCACCTCATTTGCTTAAGGCATTTTTTTACTGATAAGAACCAAGAATACAGGTCAAAGTTTATTGTTCACACAAAACTATATAAACGAATCATTTTCTCTGTCGATACTTCATTCGACTTCGAAACATTTATCGAGTAAGTAATACTCTTTTAGTTTTTACAATACATTATGTATGATAACTCTTCAATAATATTTTTCTTATAGATTTTTATTGATATTCGTCTATTATTTATGGTGATACACAGGTTTGTTAATGTTTTAGCTAGGGATTTTCACTCAGACTTTTGTCATTGAATAGATACATCCGATTTTAAATCGCATCAAATGAAATAGAAACAAAAACAATAAAACCATAAACATTTATCTACTTCAAACTATGATATCAAAATAGTTCAACTATTCTGACCGTTCTATGCTGCAGATGAAAACAGAAGTGTTTTTTGCGTCTTTTTTTTATCGCATCTTCTGACGATCTCTATACCATAGAACGAACAGGAAACTTAAACTATATCAATACAATAGTTTGAACTAGATAAATGTTTTTGCTTTTCTTTTTTTTATTTTCAATTGAAATCATATTTTGAAACTATGTATTCAATTCGAATATGATACAATTTTACATTTGATGTATCTGTAGTTCCCATCATGCGTCTTTTATTCTTCGTAATCGCTGCATTGATATTGTTCTACTTGAACATATCGATGTGCTATGAGGAAGGTATTGCCCAATGGTAATAGACGTCCTTCCGGCCTTCGAGTGATTACTCTCTTCTTTCACTGTGGGAGATGTAGATTTCGTCGATTGAGTCGTTTTCGTATGTTCAAAATAGAATAAGTTAGATTGGTACATGGTCACGGTGGCTATCTGTAATGGCTATACCATCGGATAGATCAGGACCAAGATTTTATAGTAGTCGGGATTAAGTCTTTTTGTTACCTTATTTCAATGGGAAAGAATAGAGGGCGAAAATTCAAAAACAAAAAATTAGATAAGGTATAGTTCAAGATATTTTTTTTCTATTCATTTTTTTTTCATTTCTTTTGTTCTATTCTGTTCAAGATTATATAAGATACATTTTGTGTGTGTGTGTGTGTGTGTGTAGTATCTACATTGAATAATACTCTGTAAAGATCATTGTGTATTCAAATTTAAGCAAAGAAATATCGGTTCAAAAAATTATTCTTTGATTATAGAATGGCGATCTTTGTTTATAAATTTTAGATTACCTCTGAAAATACTAAACTATTTCGTCAATGAATAACAGCTACTTGCCTACATGCTATTTTAAACTTCATAAACTTATTAAAATAATGAATAGATTATATTGATTGTTGTGATTTTATTGATTTTTCTGTTCCATTTGTTTCATATTATTACAATAATTCTTTTCTCTTTTTGTTTTAGATCTATCTAAACTAAGCCCTGAAGAGTACTATCTTTTAAAAGATACGAAACGCGTCGGCGAAATTAATCTCTACATTTATTTAATTACTTTCTTAACTTTAGCACACAAAGAAATAATTTTACTTTTAACTAAAATTCGACTTTAATCGCTTGCTGAAAAGGAAGAGTTGAGACTAGCAAATTGATGTGTCTTTTCGTTAAGAGATAGATTGATTTGTTTTTGAATTGATTTAAATGACATAGCCAAAAAACCAAGTACAATATCGAAACATCTCTACTCTTTCAACATGCTTCATTTGAAATATAACAACGTTACTGTCTAAATCAACTGCCACAACAGCATTACCTAAAAACCGGAATAACCACGAAAAAATGAATTCAACCAAACCGAATCCAAAAAACAGCAATATCATTTATTCAACAACGATCATCAATAGAATAATGCTTTGTGAATTGATTCTTCTATTACATTATTAGAAATAACCTTGTAAATTCTTGAAGATACAATAGTTTGTTTTGAGTTTTCTTTCGAGAATAATTCATTATAATTAAGCCATCTGATGAGACCCTTTAGCAAGGTCGAAATCTAGATCATGGCAGCTTATTCGCACCCCCACCCTCAGGTGACTTTTAGGGGTGTCTATTTATATTTGCTTGTGATATAATTTACCATCAAATCAAATGATCAGTAATTTATATTTAAAATAAATATAAATTGTCACAAGTTATATTTATTATCAAAATAAATTTTGCAATATTTCCATTCAACTGAAAATTCCTAATAGGGCATCATTTATATTTTCAGCTTTTAGAAACGGAAGGTTTAGTAACTCTGCGTAGGGTTTGTAAGTTTAGGCACGAGGGAAAAAATGTTCAATTGGGAATAAGTGTTCACTAGAAACTGTGCAATAATTTTCTTGTAATGTATGAAAAATAGTTTGAAACTTATCATGTTTCTTCTTCAATAATTTATTGTCTTCGTTTTATTGACAGTTGCTTTGAGTGTATTAGATATTTAAAGAATACGAGATGAACAGAAACTCTCAAGTCATAATATAAAAATGTTTTAATATTTGAACTCTCTTTATTTTATCATTTCTGTTCTACTTTGACTAGTGTGAGAAAAATTTTGCAGTTCTTATTTCTAAATACTAAAGATTTTTACGGTGGCATCTCGGAATGGCCACTTTTGACTATGCCTTAACCTGCGTTTTTGCTAATTTTGAAACAGGACTAACAGAATTTCTCTATTAAACGTGTTCGAATTTGGTTTGATACAAGAAACTTTTAAAGCGAGATGTTGTTAAAACAATCAATTATAAAATAAATGAAAAAATAGCAATAATACATTTCTTGGATTTATGAGAATTGAAAACATGTCACAACATGAAAGTATCAATTTGGTATAAAAATTCAACGCCCGGCGTTGCTCGAAATGAGTTTTGGAACCGAGTTCAATAGAGTTTAATTCAGGAGTGAATCTTGTTATGTAAGTTTTTGTGAGACTGATGGATCTTCTTTTAAATGGTTTTGTATTTCGATATAGTTT
The DNA here is from genome assembly GCA_900239745.1 of Rotaria magnacalcarata. Taxonomy (NCBI): domain Eukaryota; kingdom Metazoa; phylum Rotifera; class Eurotatoria; order Philodinida; family Philodinidae; genus Rotaria; species Rotaria magnacalcarata. The sequence goes on along the minus strand of OENM01001831.1, from coordinate 15,003 downwards.
TCTTTCATGTTTTGGTATGATTGGTCGTAAATTGATTTTGCTTCGCAAATTTTTATCATAGCATCGTGTGTGGATAGATTTTTTGGGGAGTATACATTTTCATCCTCGAAACGGTGTGATATTAAACTTGTAACATATAGTAGATACTTGGCTGACTCGTCTGAACATGTCTGTAAATAATTACGTTTAATACAATCATGAACCATTTTCAATGGACGATCAATTGATTTGTCTTGCATAATTAACGCGCGCATTGTATTAGCACAGCACCATATTATGCATGAATTGTCGGCTAGACTTTCATTGTTTGATAATACTTCAATAATAGGATTAAAACGGATAAATTGATTTGAATTCCAGTAGTGCTCTTCGCAAATTTTTATTTTGTTCAATAAATCATGTTTAATTGAAATACACCTGTCAATCATCTTTTTCAACTGTCCGTGATCAATATGATCAATAAGATTCATTTCCGCTATAAAGTAATGACTTAGATATTTTCTTTCAAAACATTCAATGGCATGGTCGATAAAATCAATAAAACGATCGTACAATGTTTCATAGGTCCATTTTTCTTTTCCTATTGATTCACATAACCAAAATAGCATGGTTTTTAAGAAGTAACTACAAATTGTTTTCGATAATTCGAAATCTTGTTTAATATGTACATCGAATAGAGCCTTAACAATCAAATAACATTTTCTTTGATAACAATTTAGTGTTTTTGCTAGGATTATTTCACACATGGAAAATGATAATCTCCATTCTATTTTTTTCGTGCCATCGTTGGTAGACACATGTGATATAGGCACTATGTGGCAACCAGATTTCACTACGAAATTTATTAGATTTTGATCTGGCCAATGACTTGAACGAACACGATTGATCCAATTAAATGCTGGCTTTGGCCAATGTATACATTTCAATGATGCTACATGATCAACTGGTAATGGTAATGCAGGGTGGTTCGATGTAATACATATCGATGGACCATGAATTTCTAAGTTTTCGCCGTTGAAATTATCTACAGGCCACTTCTTAGCAAACCAATTCACAAAATTTACCGATGGAAAATATTTTCTATGTGGTTCAACATCGTTACGTACAATCATATTTATGTTTGTATCCGGCAGTACAAATGACGCATCGGTTTCCTCACTTACTTGGATTAGTTCTTTTGTTGAATTAAAATAAAGTTTTATATAGCAAGGATACTTTTTGTTACTGTAATCAACATATAAAAACCTAATTTTATGATCAACTTCATATTGTTCTCTGTCGGCTAATGTTAATTGGTCTGGATCAGCAGCATATATGTATGGAAATTCAAACATAAGATCAATATCAGATTTTACATGACTCGAAAATGGTAGGTAAAGATTCTCAGCACTACTGCCCGATTGTTTATATTTAAAAGCATCAAATTTGAATGTGTTATTTAGTATTTCATTCGTTAATGTTTCTTCTTCGATTTCATCTTCATGAACATTTGATGACATCATAAATTGTTCAAGAGTAAAGGATAATAGACGATGTCGGTGACTAACTGTTTCGGTCACTTCGTTAAACTGGAACTTTCTAGATGAAAAATAATATTTGGAATATGAGAATTTATAGGTAATCTTAAGTCATCGGCAACAATCTAAGCAAATTTACCTTTTTCAATTTTGCTTTCTGACGATTGAAGGGTATGGGTCTGATTCAATTAGGGTAGAGATCTTAAGAAATGTCGGCTACATGGTGCACTATAATAAGTAGGAATTCTGCCTGTCCTCATAGATTCTTCATGATGAAAAATGATTTTTCCACACGATAATTGTGATGGATTCCTCCGTCATACAATCATCGCTGTGAATGTTTCATCTCTTTATCATTATTCTCTCACTTTCGCGCGCACATATAAATACTCTTGTTCACTTGTTGTTCAGTATTCATTCTTAGCTCATCCTTTCTCTCCCTTCCTCCTCCCTCATCTTTCATAGATGTCATAATACCGTTACACTGGGTATCCAGATTTCTACGTCATAATACCCATAGAATTCAGCTTGGCGTATTACCCTATAGGGTAACGACATCGATACCCTAACATATAAGTATATGTTAAAGGTTGAGGAATTTGAGTTGTTTTGGTGTATTACCCTATAGGGTAATGACTTCGATACCCTAACATATAAGTATACGTTTAAAGTTGAGGAATTTGAGTTGTTTTGGTGTATTACCCTATAG
>OENM01001831.1:0-12745 GCA_900239745.1 Rotaria magnacalcarata | reverse complement strand
ATAGAAACTGATAGAATGTCAAATTCTCTGTCCATTGGTCTGCCTCATTTTAATTTTATTGCAAACACAAACCGAACTTTTCCGGTTCGACCTATTTCTCAAAATATTGACTCGGGCTTGATTCGCCTCCAACCAAACAGAACCGTTTTAGTTCGATTCAGCTCATTTCTCGAAATATTGGTTCGGGTTCGGCTCTTTTTCTTTTTCTGATAAAAACTACAATACGTCACACTACTTAGAGCCTATTAGAGTCATCAAAATATTTGCCACTTTCTTTATGATGATAATTATATTTTCTAACTATAGAATCCAGCACATATTACTAAACGGGTCTGACAACGAGTTCCAACGTCCAATACATATTCAAAAATCTTCTAGAGTAAATCATGATAATAATATATATTATTCGATTACTGCCCATAAAGATTCTTGAACTAAACGTACCACGATATCTTGCATAATTGATTACAGTAGATAACGTTATACATTTGAGGAGTGAGACTCCAGGGAGGGTACAGTGGAAAATTCTTTGTACAGTTTTTACAGAAATTGACTCCGAAGAACAGTGACTCCCAAAAGCTGAAATATATTCCAAATTCAAGTCAAAAAGAAAAACGATTCAATTTCACCTCTTTTTTAAATTTAAACAAACAATCAAAATGTAAGTATTGCACTTAAAAGAATGTGTTTGTTTGAGATAGGTAGACATGTAATCATTTACTTTTCTTCAGGCCCACGACGGCTATTACTTTAACAAATATTTATATGCTCGATTTTTTAAATTATACGGAAAATATGAACTTATACATTTGTTTAGTCTGCCTCTTCCCTGTATTCATTCATAGCTCGATAATTTTAAAATAAAATATGATTGCTTTGAAATCTGCAGCGACAAAGATGAATCGGTACTTTTTTCTGGGAGATCATTCAAAAAGCCGTGAGAAATATGCTCGAAAATTTCGTTAATCGAAATGGATATTGATCAATTATTAAATGGTCTTTATACGTGATTAGAAAAATAACATCATAATGGTTTACAATTGAATATCACCGGATCTTCACTCGAAGCTTTTTCAAAAGTATTCAAATCTTTGCCGATGAGATTTCTGTGTAATATCTATTTGGTCACGTGATGAGTGGTATGAAATTGTACATCATCTGAAGGTGGAGGTGTTAATTTTCTTTTAAACCGCACCCACACTCACACTCTCGAATGGATATACCCTTGAAAATATGAATCGTTGTCTACGGTGAGAGATTGCACACAAATATGTGTCATCGAAATTGTAATTTTGAAGTATTTTCTTAGTTGGATTTTGTGCGGATATTGATGGCACGCTTCAATGATTTTCACTTTCTTCTTCCCTCTCATTTTCATTTATAAGTTGAATAGATATGCTGGAGACATGAGTAGCTCAATAAAAAAAGAATTAATGAACATAGTGGTATGTTATTCCATCCAGTTTGCCGTTACAGATTAGTTTTAGGATAATGTGAGGTGATTAGCAGTTTTTAGAAACTATTCGAATTCTCTCAAAGTACGTTGAAATCTGAAAATGGCATTTTTCTAAATTATTGAGATTCTCAGTACCTGTTTTCCGTCTTATGATAATCTGATGTTGGTGCCGAAGATTGCACTAAAAAAACAGAAAATTATGTTGAAAACTTGCATGAAATATCGAATCTTTAAACTTCGTATGAAAACATTCACTGATAATCGCTTACTCAAAGTTGAAAAGATGACCACGAGCTCCTAGGTTCAAAATTTGTTTCAAGTAAATAAATTTTACTTTACATCAGATGTTTATTTTAATGTTTCTAATATGAACAGAATACTCATCAAATCTGTAAATCCCACTTCCCCTTAAAACTTGATCTTAGCCCAAATAAATCTAAACCGCATGAAATTTTCAGAAAATGCTGAGTCTACAGTGGAGTAGCTGTAGTCAAATTTTCAGTCCTATATCATGATGTTTTGAGGAGATATTGATCAAACAAGGCTAAAAATTAAGTCATCTGATTAACCACATTTTTCGGCTCGCGTGTATGTTATATATTAAATTTGTTTTTTTCTGAAAGGGTAAATCCGGATGCGAGTCCTTTTTTATATGATTATAAAACGCTTCATTTTAAAAAATGACTGAGGTGCCCTGCATTCTAGCATGCTCCTTTCAACATATAATTTCTGAAAGATGTCAAGGCAGGCTTTCTTCTTACGAATAAGTCAAACAGAAGAGACAATATAACAGATAAATTCATATGAATAATGCTTTTAGTGTCAACATTACGTATAGAAAGAACTTCTTTTACGTTACCGTCGATCCGGATCGGTTGACTTTCAGAAGGCGATAGATTCGAGAACACTGTTTTAGCCGAATTGAATTCATTAACAGAAACATTATCATCGCTGTTCGAATCTTTTTTATCCATCGTTACTAGTTTTTCTCTTTTTTGAGATAAACGATTCATAGATTTTGGACGTAGACTATCACCATAGCTGCTGAATTGATCCGGAGATACCAGTGTTTTCTTCCAACTCATTCACAGATGCAGTATACTGTATTAATGCAAAAATAAGACGTTCTTCAACATTGAACAGACGCTCTTCTTAACTGTTCGATTTCTGTATGTTGTCAAGTTTACAATTGTTTTTTTCTTTTTCTTCTCAACGAGAAGCATGCTTTTTTTTTAAACGTTGTGGTATGTTGTCTGAGAGCCCATAAATCGTTTCTTTCGTGCAATCAGTAGCAGATGCACTTGTCACTAGTGACCTCTATTTTTATAAATTCGCTATGAATATTTTCCGAAGATTTTTATATAACATGGTCAAGGATTGAAAACCTAACATTACTATCATTAGATAGACTTTTTTCTTTTTGAAAAATTTCTATATAACAGTATAGTTTAATCTTGTGATTTTTTAAAATTTAAATTATTTTAATTTTATCATAGAGATTATTTGCCAACTGAAGAGTCCCTTTAGCAAGGACGAAACTATTCTTGACTGCTATTCACACCCTAAGTACTACACTTGGTACTTGTACTTAATATATTTACTTAAAAAAGTTTTTTGTTACGTAATTTTGTTTTCGAGCTCAATACTTATATGAAACTGCATTTCGAAGGAAAGACTGAAATTCATATGCTCAGTATATGAAGTCATCTTTTTTTTATCCATTGATTAATCGTTTATTTAACATTTTGGCTTTCAATAAACAAGGTTACTATGATAAGCTTTAACTATACAAGATAGTCTAGAGCGAGCTTAAATTTGATTCATACTGGGTGTGGGGGTGGGGTGGGTAAATAGATCAAGGTATCCACACTCGCACACACCCACACCCTATACACTGATTCCCATCGTTAAGCAATAAATAATATAAAAGGAGTGACGGAAATATGTGGTGATCAACAATGCCTTTTTTAGTGATCAAAAGTACTGCCACTCCATACTTATACTACAGTACTATTAAAAAATGTGATGTGTGATGCAATGCAAAGTTGTTATTCATTTCATTACATACACACGTAAACATTTAAAGAATACGCAAAAACCGAGAAAAACACACATATTCAGTCATATGTGGAGGCTAACATTGAAGACCATATCAAAACAGAGGCCTAGAAAAACTCCAGAAAAAATAGTTTAAATGTAATATATTCAATTAGGACGAAAGTCATGAAAAAGTGACAATTTAGTCTTATAAATTATGATCCTTTTTAACAACGACAAATAAAAAATTTTCCGAATGAATGACTCGAACTCGCCCATCTCTGTTCTAGAGTGTACTCACTTTTTGAGTACACAAAAACTAGCATCAGATTTGCACCCCCCTTCCGTCATTGCCTTTGTTCAAGTTTTATCGATAATGATCCGTTTTCTTCTTACATTTTTCTCAGCCCATTCCATGAAGTGTGCACACTCAAGCAAGCACTGAGATAGTTTATGCTAGACTCTTCTCTACCAGAAAGAGAAAAACAACTGTTGAAAATTCAATTCTCCCAGATTTGGAATCATGAATTCGTCAATCAGTTGAATAAGAATGGATCGACGACGATAACGGCCGTTTACGGCAAAGTACGATAGAAAATGATGAACATGTAGTAAACGTGTTACTGTTAAAGTATACGGTGTGTTACGCTACTTTCCGAGCATCGTTTACAGTCGCCGTATGACCACGGTAGTCGTAAACGGTCATTGTTTACGTTAATAGTTTACGATAGTCGTAATACACCGTGAACCATCGTTTACGATTGCCGTAAACATTAACCGTACACAGTCACCGTTTTCCGCCGTAAATTACAGGTATACGGCCGTTTACGGTCGTGCGAGTTCGACCTGGGCAATGTAGAATTCAGTAAAGTACCGATTTACTTTGAAGATCAATTTCTCTTGTTATTGTATTATTCCCCTGATGAATTAGGAAGAAAATTATATTTTATCTCTGTGAAAATATCGATGCGTAAAACAACAAAATACAGTCTTGGGTATGGAGACAATAGAAATGATCGATGATTTCAATTTCATAATCGATTACAAGTGCCTCTCTAGGAGGTGAAGCTTGATGCAAAAAATACCGACACTTCCCAAGACAATAAAATAGCCCACATTAGTACTGTCGACAAATCAACAGGTGATATCAACGCATATTTGTTTTATAAATATCGATAGTAAACGATTAATGAGTAGTTCATTCAAATTTATGAATTAACCGTTTGAATGCTTGCTAGTAAATATGTTTATTCGAAAAAAAAATGAACTTCATCCCTATTGGGTCCACCAAAAGCTAATTTTCTACATGCAATAAATTTCCGATCATAATAACTATGAAGCAAAAAATCAATTAAAATGAGTTTTTTTTTAGTCGAAAGTATTTAGTATGTCTTATAACTGATGCATTTAGACAATAGAATTAGGAATGCACCCAAACCGTTTGGGTTGTTTTTACCTAAGTGAAGAAAAATCGTTTTATGTACTGAATGACAAGACACAAGATTTTTCCGTCGATAAAAAATTATACTAGAGAACTGACACTGCAAAATACCAAAAGAGAGATGTTGGTAGCGTTGTTACCCTATTTGCTAGAATCAATCAAAAAACCCAAACCCAAACTCATTGGGTTTGGGTTTGGCGGATGGTTCAATTTCCTTTGAATCTCTTATTTCAACAAACAGAGCATTTGATCATTCTCCATTTAGTTGTGAAGGACAGACTTCCTTCCATACGACTGGAGCGACAATTCTTTAATATAGTTCGTAATCAGTAAGATAAATTCGAAATATTCAAATTCCCTTATTGAGTTTGGGTGCATGCCTAAATAGGATAAAGGCGAAAAAGAAAAATATCAATAAACTGATCACCTATAATACAAAGTAAATATTATCTATCAAATGCATCTGATCAGTAAATCTTGAAGACGAATAGCAATGCAAAATTTTATTTGAAGCCTTGATAAAAAAGATAGTACATCAAATGCACTGAGCGTACTTTTTTATTTTACAAGTTACTAATTAGAGGCGTGTATTTACACTTAGCACGAGTTTACATATTAAGTTTTTTCTTGCACGTCAAAAGTCGTGCTTGACTGCATACTGGCGACGTTAAATAGAGATTAATGGCTCATTAATAGCTGCTTATCAAGCAATAGGCAAACTTTCGAAGTATCATTCAAGTAAGCTAGACATTTTGTTGCATACGTGAAAGGTCTATTGATCAGATATTTTTATATAACAACATAATAAAACCATGTTTTTCTGTGGCTTGTTTATTGCATACCTTAATCTGATTTTGAGTGCATAATATTATAAAAAAGAGTGCATTTTGATTAATCGAATAAACTGAGGTAAATATATTCTATCATCAACACACTGCCAGATAACCTACATGTGAATATAGTTGATTTTTATCCCTAAAGGAACAATGCTGCTTTTCTGGCTTTTGTTTAACCCGATTTTCTTGTTTATAGTATAATATTCCATCACATATTGCATTAGTTGAGTTTACTGAAGCTCAATGGTGGAATATTGCAAGTCATGTTATACTATCATGACGAATTAGGAAAAATCACGCAACTGTACTATCGATTACTAGTTTTACAGAGACGAATGTTAAAATCATCTGTCTCTTTAAACAGGTCATTTTTAACAAGTTGTTTTTAATTCTGTCCATTGCAGATTTCAGTGATATTGAGGTCTATAGTTTGTAAGCGAAGATATTCTACTTCGAATCTGAAGAAAAAGATTATTTTCAATAAATATTTACGTAGATATTCTCTTTGTCAACGATGACCGCAGACACTGCTGTAACTGGTACTCACGTATATAGAAAATGGATAGGTTTTATTTGGCTCTTTATCGAAGTCAATATTGCCAGCATGAATATATATGGATTTCCTGCCCTTTTTGAAGTGTTATCAACGTATGGCATTTTTGATAGATATTGTCATTCGAGTGAAGTGATGAATGCAACAGACCAAGATTGTTCAGGTCAAACACAACAATATCAAGTAAATAGTCTCAAAAACTATAGAAATTTTGTATACTTTGAGAATCTATTTTAATATTTAGGATGCATTGACTTTAGGAATCATTTTTTTCAACATACCATCCATGTTTATCGGTATTATTATTGATGCTTGGGGTGCTCGTTTTATGAAATTAATTGGAGTGTAAATTTTTTTCTTGGATAACTTCTAATAATGCACTATTATGTTTTTAGATTGTTTCACATCATTGGATGGCTCTCATTGGCCCTTTTGACATCTGGTTTGTATTTATCTTGACTTGCTAATTTTTTGACGGCGATATTTGTTTTTAAATTTCAGATCGTAGCGGACTTTTGTATGTTCATACACTATTTACGTCACTATCCGGTAAAATTGTACTATTGACAAGCTATACAACATGTAATTACTTCTCAAAATCTAGACCCATTGTTTTTACGCTACTAGTTGGTTCAAGTTCAGCTGCCTCAATATGGTATTCAGTGTTTCAAGTGATGGTTTTTTTCCAATATAAAATGATCTATCTAATTATTCGGTAATATGTTTTAGTCTATTATCAATAAGAACTTATTAACATTATCGCAATTATCTTATATTTGGCTGTCGTTCGGAGCACTTTTACTCCTGTCGTCATTCTTATTTTTTGATTGGAAATTTGCTGTTCTTAATCTGCCATATAAATTTATTCAAGAATCAACATCCACAACTACTAAGCAGACAAATGGTACAGACAATAAACTTTTCTGTCGACTTGTTTGTATGTTTGATATTTTAGATCCTTCTGTTGAGATCAAATGGTATACGAAAATTCGTCAACGGACTGGAATTTGGGAACATTTAACGAATCCCTTGTATATCTTAGCCGTTTTATACTTAAGTTTTTTAATGATACCGAATAGTCTTCTATCAGTTACTTGGTATCCATGGGTATATTTTATCAATAACAATGACAAAACAGTAGGTGAGGAAATGTCGAGTACAATTGATTTTGATTTTGATATTTTATTTTATTCTCTTTCAAGTTCAACATAGTTTAAAATAATACGTTCTTCATTTGGCTAGTAAAGCCAGATGCGGTTTTATCTGAACTAGAGTGTAGATCATCTAAAATGAAATCGTTTAAACTTAAGATCGGAGTTCAGAATTCAGAGCAACAAAGTTGACTCCATTCTAAAATTGGAGTCTCTGAATAACGTAGATTGCATTTAGTTCTCACGAGTCAGCTTCTATTCAAATGATCAAGATAAATCTCATATAATTATATTCATTTCTGGTGATTGAGTTGAAAATATAATCAGTGGCCTGGCCAGAGGGCGGCCATACAATTGCACAAGGTTTTTTTTGAAATGGTACTAATTACCTGATACCGAAAAATCTAGATACACATATATGTTTCAAGATACGTGGTGTTATTGTAAAACAATGCTTGTTATTGTGATCTAATCAAGTGATTCAGAAACATGAATCAACAATTTTTTTCGTTAAATCGAAGATTATAATACTAATCAGTAAACAGTGAGGATTCGCTTGGGCACTACATACATTCGAATTCATATCGGATTTAAGTGAATGTCTTGGTAAAAGTCTCTTCGAATGACAGAATTTTAAATCATTCTTGTTTATGATGCTTTATTATTGAATTATTTCATTTTAGCTGATAGATACACGTTCGCATTAAATATGTCATCGCTATCATCAATTGGTTTATGTCCAATTATTGGGTTTCTATTAACACTTCGGACAAGTCGAGGTATGTATGGAAAAATTTCGAAGTTCTCATCATTTTTTTAATTGACTGAAAAAAATTAGCCAGACGGAAAGCTGTTCTCGTTGATATCTCATATTCTATAACGAAGGTAACAAAAGATAGTTGTAACTTGAATACATGTTCTTTATTCTCTTTCATATGGGTAAGAACCGTTTTACTTTTGAATAAATAATTGAATTTGAACATGTGAAAAAAAAATTGTTCAGATGGAAAAGTAGTCTAACGATGAGAGAAGCCACGTGTCAAAAGATTAAAAGTAAAACGTTGAGTAGCGAACTTGAACAGATTCGATAGTAGAAAACAAGTACTGCCCTGTCGGAAAAACATGTAATTACAGCAAGTAAAGGATTTCGTAATTTTACTAGCATTTGCATCAGTATATACTTGCTCCTTTACTTTGATGTGGCTTAGTGCAAAAAGATATTTTTTTAAGTTCCATATAAAAAAGAGAACAAGCGCGAATTCTAATATTTTTATCCGAGCTCTTCTGCATTTGTCACTTTCAAAATACAATAGTTTTTAGACCAGTATTTTTCATGTTCGTGAATACAAGAATAGAGCCATGTTTGACACTGGTCATTTCGTTAAACTGAACGTGAAACTCTTGTTCTAGTTTGCATTTTTCAAGGCGGTTTGACATATCAGTTTATCCATGTATTTTAGAATATACAGGTTGATAGTATAAACATTTCTCTGCCTTCAGTCGAAACGAACGAGATACTCATCTCTAGTTGTATAATTAATATTTAGGTTACAAGCAAAAACTATTGAGTGTTTCAATTTTTCAAACATGCACATGGATATTAAATGTAGTCCTTTGTGTTGTTTGTATGTTCGTTCAAACTGGCGTCATTATTCCGGCATTAGTGTTCTACAATCTTGGTCGTTCGTGCATTGTCGCTGGTACACAAGCAGTGGTGGCCACCTTGTAAGTCTGCTATAGAGTTCCTCCTAATGTTTGATAAAATACAAGTGAATGACTTTAAATACTAAAAGATTTTTTTTTGAGTAGTTTTCCACATAAGTATCTGGGTACTTTAATTGGAGTTATGTGGACAATAACAGGAGCAATTACTTGTATTCAATATGCACTAGTGAGACTGATAGTAGATATCAATGAATCATGGCGAGTAAGAAAGATTTCATAGTGATATAGATTTTATTTTAATTTCTATTCTAAGGCTTGGGTGATCGTTTTGGTACTGGTTGTATTTATGTCATGCCATTGGATCCATTTATGGGTAATTTATGTTAAAGAAACTCGCAAGCCTACACCACCAAAACCTGAAACATCAGAAAATCTTGATGTGTAGCAGTACTCAACCGTATCGATTGTTAACGAAACATTTATTGTTGCCAACAATAATGTATAATCATATTCTCGTAAATATATAACTGTGGCGCATTCGAATACTGTTCTATACAACTTGAGTTGTTTCATAACTCAAAAGAATATTAAAATTCCTTCGAATTGCAATAATATGGGTTTTACCTTTTCTTTTTAAATTTTTTTACATTTCTTTTAGCATCATTTCATTGTGAATTGTTTTGAGTTGGACATCAACTTTATTATTTATATTTTTACTAAAAAATTTTTATAAATAAAAATGTTTCACATGCTTTGCTTATCTTGTTTCACTCAGTGATCGATTAATGCTTAAATTTCTCACGTCTCTATGCGTTTTATTCAAGATTCGAACAAGAAAATGATTAAATTAGTAGTTTATGAAATAGAAAATACAATGTTTTTGTCTACGATTGACTGTATAAGCAGTTGGTATGATGTATAGAAAAACGCTCTAGCAACATGAATCGCATCCAATAGAAAAAGTAATTACTTTCTCAAGAGATTCGATACGGTCTGTAAGATACTGTTCCACCGAAGTGTGGATAATCAAATAGGCACGCGAGTTCTATGCTGTTCAGTATCTTACTTACTGTTTTTTTTTTATTATATAAAAAAAAACGAAACAATAACGTATCATATTTCAAATAGAATATAATAAGGAATAACAATAGAGGCAAAAAGGAATGACCATAGAGGTCAGTTCCTGACACCCTCATCCCGCAGAGAGTTTTTCAAAGAACGAGAGAAAAACTTGCAGAGAGAAAACAAAATCAACCTCCCAACAAAGAGAAAAGCTTTGACTAGAAGGAAAAGAAAACCAAGTCAACAACAAGAAAAAGAAGACCCAGTCAACAACAAAAATAACCAAGTTAACAACAAGAAAAAAAACCAAGTTGACCAAGAATAAATCTTAGTAGTAGCGATGTTGATGTTGACGATGTTGACAATAATGTTTTTTTATCAAATAAATCGCCAGGTAAACGATCGAAATATAAATCGACCAACGACGATCGTTTCATGCCAATTGATAAAACTTGCGCTGATTTATCAAGTTTTAAATGAACATATCGAACATCACATTGACGAATGATATACTTAAGCTGATAAAGCTTGAATCGATGATAAACGAGACGAAAAATACAATGACGATCTCGATATGAACGTCTGACCGCATTGCGGCGATGATTGCGACGGGTGCGGGATGGTAAGGACCGACAGGTGTGACGTGATTTAGGTGGTTCACGTGTAGCTAATTTTTGAGGGACCGATAGAGGTTCTCTATTAACGATATCAAGAACTATAGCCGGTTCGATTTGAATCGGTCGAATTGGATTAATTAATGGAGTTGTACCATTAATTCGAGAAATGGATGAAACAAATATTTCGTCATCTTCGTCATCAGAAATATTTTCTAATAAACTTGAAAATGGTACTGATGAACGACATGGAGCATGTAAATTAGAATTAGATGTTGATATACTTGCATTTTGATATTCCGATACATTTTTTAATGGACTTGATGATGATAATGATGACGAATGAGGTGGAGCATTCGAAGTAAATAATGATATTAATTCTGCTTCACGAAGTTGAATTAATGACCATTTATCATAAATTGCTTGATGTAAAAAAGTAACGGCAAAGCAATCATAAATAGCATAATCTATTCGTTTGCGTTGTTCGTACGATGTTAAAGGTGAATAATGTGGATCTAACATAATGCTCCAAGTTCTTCGTGTTGCTGATTTATCAAGAAAAAAATTAACCGTATAGCGAATCGCATTCTGTAATGACCATTTTTCTCCAGGATTAACATAAGGAGAAGCATTTGAACAAGTACATGAATAATTCGAAGACATAACCGTAGTCAATAATTGAACCGGGCAACAAACCTTACAAAAAGGCTGTACCCTACTATACCAACCAGGAAATGTATCTTGTAAATTAATCAATAATGCCAACGAGGGTCATGTAAATAAATTCATACGAATAACAGATTGTAATTCGGTGTTCATCGATCCCCAAGAAAAAATAGCATTGCCTAAACGAAATAAAAAACGAAATAACAAATTAATTTTTTCAAATAATAACGTATTAGATGAAGGAAGATGATTAAGTTCAAATAATACAATAAATGATGGTAGATGTTGAGGAATAGAATGAACTTGAATAAGTGATAATTCATTTGTAAATCGATCAGATTCAGTGTCGATTGAATATCGATAACATGATTCAAAATGACTAATCAAAGTAGAAATAGTATCAATTGAAGTAAATCGATGAACATGTACGATATTGTAAAATGATGATGGAATTGTAAATGGACGATAATGGCGTCGATAATGATTGTTTTGTTCTTCCAAACGAACATGAAGACGATGACGATTTTGAGATTTACCACCTGAATCACGATTGGAATTTTTTGATGTGTAACTAGATGAAGACGTATGAGACGGCATAACACCTAATGCATTAACAAAAAAAAGAAGAAATCCATAATAACAACCAAAAAAATTAGATAATAATGGAAATCACTTTCCAAACAAAATGAAAGAAGGGAAAAAACAAATGGATAAACTCCAATCAACCAGGGTGTGGGCGTCGGTGAAGGTATGAGGAAATAGAAGAACATACACCCACACCCACACCCTAATATTGCAACTAAAATTCGCTCTCTTCACAATGATACGCAGGATATTATTATCGTTGGCCATTAGAAAAAGAATAAGAAATGTTTTTTTTCTGCTTTAATTTTTAGATTTGATTTTGTTGCAGAATCTTTTAGTTTTTCTGATAAAGTAGCTATAATTTACGATATTATGCTCGTTTATCAAGAAACATTATATAAAATTAAAATTTATTTACTTTACTGGCCTATATAAAATTCATTTATGTGTAAAAACTGTTACATGATACAAAAGCTCGTTTAGCATTGTGTGAGTTTCTCAATAGAAACATGCAGTAAAAAACAAAACTATAAGGGCTTAAAAACAAATGAACATATTTTTCATGGATATATATATATATATATCGTCGTCATTAGGTTTAAAGATCTGTGATTCATATAGCAACAGTTTCATCTAAGTAAAAAATTAAAATTATTATGCTACTGTAGAACATGAATAT
>OENM01001830.1:0-25992 GCA_900239745.1 Rotaria magnacalcarata | reverse complement strand
TTGTAATCTTATCCAATATTTCAAGTAAAAGAGACAAAGGTTAAGACTAAATATTCGAGGACTAAAGATTAGTGGGAATTTAAGGCAGAATTTCCTGCATGCCTCTCTATGTCGATTACTAAAGAATTTGCTAATTATATCTCAATCACAGTTGGTTTAATAATGTAAGCACACCATATTTTAGGACCACACGGTCTAACACTAATCATACTCATAAAATAACCTGAGAAGCGAAGATGATTTAGTTCAATTTTAAGTATTTTAATACATTCATGAAGTTTAAGAGCTCGATTGGTTTCTCTATATCCGATATGACGTTGATATTGATACTGCATTTATGAATCAAAGAAGGACGTAGCTTATTTGTTCATTGATGATTTGTATGATCCAAGCTGGATTAAAGGTTTAAGGACGGCAAAACTGGTGGAAATTAATCACTTGATGTAAAAAATAAAATCAGATGTTTGTGTCTTTCTGTTCACTTGTCTCTCTCTTTCTCAGTATCGAACGATACATTTTTCGAGTCTC
This sequence comes from Rotaria magnacalcarata, assembly GCA_900239745.1. Taxonomy (NCBI): domain Eukaryota; kingdom Metazoa; phylum Rotifera; class Eurotatoria; order Philodinida; family Philodinidae; genus Rotaria; species Rotaria magnacalcarata. Next base: position 25,464 of record OENM01001830.1, on the reverse strand, counting down.
GTTTTTATTTCTTATATCTGAACATAACAAATTTTAGGCTAAATTAATTTGACTACTTTTGAGATCATTTTTTCTGAATCAAACAAAAAATTAATTTTCGAATGTCATCAAACACTTCTCAAGTTAGAAGAAATAGGCTATTGTAATACAGACTGATCTGATTTTGGTAGTATCAAGTTTTCCAAATAATTTTCGCTAATTGTTGGCTCATAAATTCAAGAATATTTTGGGACGAGTGTGCCATCGACCTCCTATTACTATTACTTATGCCTCATTGCGATCTTTCAGCTTCTTCAATTACTGCACTCAATGAGACAAAATAATGATCATATTGATCGAGTGATACTAATAAAATGTGGTTTATTTTTCGTGATGATACTTTATTTCGTATTGAAACAATTAAAGTTACTTGTTACAGAGGATGATTTTTCTACAAGGGCTAACACACAAATAGAAAATCTATCAAAAATTTATGATACGAATCCATTTGGGACTAACATCAATCTGTTTCGGCTTTTGAATAACTTCCTACTGGCCACATATCATAAATATTAAACGATGTCAATTGTTCTATCCAAGGTCAAAAGTCGGCAATCGGATTCTATCGGATGTGCTTCAATCCAATGAATTCCGATGACTGCATCCGACATGATTCCGATTGTCGGAATCCAGTCAGTTCCCTCCGTTTCCGGCATCTGAAAACTTGGATATTTTTTTCCAAGGAGCAGTCAAAAATGTCTGAGCTTTTTGTAAATATTGTATGTAATTGTAATTATTTTCTTGTGGTACAAAACAAAAACTCTCTGAGTTCAATTCAGTCTTTAGAGACGATAGTTCTACGAAAGAGTAAATTGAGCTTGATTTCGATTGTCCTAACGGCACTAGTCAATTTTATACGAAACTAATTCGTCCTAAATTCGCTAACTGCCTCATTGAAGAAAGAAAACAACAAACTAAAGGACAGACACTGCCGACAATAATAGCTTTAAATGCCAATAGCATTTCATAAAATACTATTATTCTGTTTTCTTTTTATCTAAGACGAAAGCCACTCTTTTCTGATTAATTGAAACGCATTAGGAGTGACATGCATTCTTTTATTAACAATGATTTCTTTAAACACAAAGTGCTCGCACTGAAAAAGAAAGGTTTGACGGTATTTTACTACGCTTTAAAATTTTTTGTTCGCAAGAAACGAAACGTTAAAAGAATTTAGTATCATGTAGACTTTCGTGTGAAACCTTTGCGGGCGTCGAAAAGTGAAAAGATTTCGTATACTACTCTTCAAATTTCCTTTCAAAATGTGAGGGTTAAAGTAGAAACACTTGCCCTAACTTCATTTCTTATATCATTAATCGCTTCACTGCTAATCATATTCCACATTGAGCAAAATATTATCAATATGCAGTAGTCATAACAAATCGAAATGGTTGAAGTACTTAAGATTCTCAAAAACAAAGTACTGCACTGTAAGTTCTAGTCGCAATAAAAACTAGTCATGCAAGTGTTCCATTGAGGAGCCCAAGTGCATTCGCTTAAGTGAAGGAGTTAAACGCAGTTACGAGAATATTTTGGGCGTTGGACTAGGACGCAAGTGTTAAGTTACGGAGATACCTATAGAAAATGTGACAAATTAAGTTTAAGGCGATACTTTAGGCGGGCAGATTAAGATTAATGGGTTAAGTTAGGCGGCTAGATATAGTTTAGGGATTAAGTTAGAGGATAGATTTATCCGTTCAAATCGTGGAAGCGCAGATCGAGTGCATTGTAACTGTGACGAAATTCCAGTTAAGAAGCCAATCTGAATGTGAATTAAAGATGGTTGGGTATGGAACCATATTTTTAGGAAACCCGACAAAGGTTTCTTTTTCATTACAAATCTGTGAATCTTGGTTAAGTTCCGAATGAACCTTTTTTCAGCGCAGATAAATTGTAGAACCTGGTTCAAAATCCGACCTGATCCGACAAGATTCATTGATCGGAACTCTCGACCTAGGATGTTTTTTTTTGGTCAACATTAGTAACTAGTGAAAAGAATCTTAGATTCAACCATGCTGCAAAGTAATTAGGTAGGAAATCTATGTTTTCTAGGACTTGTGGTACATTGAATGCGATAAGGAACTGATGCTAATAGCACATTTGCATTGACATATTAATATAGCTAACCTATTGCTAAGGTATTTGACGAAGTTTCTAAAGTTTTAATTGGACTTGATATGTCTTGCCTTACACTTATGCAAGCTAGGCTTCAATCTTTTATTTTCATACTTACATATTGCATGGTAGTGAAGGAAGCGTTATACTTCAAATCAATACCCAAACCCAAACCCAAACTCTAACTCAAACTCAAACTTACTTGACCAAGCCAGTTATTTATACTCAATTCAACTGCTTCTCCATATCTAAAGTTCTTCAAAATCGTGCTTAGAGCAAAAACAATTTTAAGACCAAATCAATTTTTAAGATTTCTGCTGTCCAGAACAACCGACAGTTTCTTGTATCAATATCATCCAGGAAGCAATATGCATATTCACTGAGAACATCAGAATACATAGGTTCCGTGCGATCTCTAGAAGCCTTATGTCACAAAAATCCGGAAATCCAACTTGACGTTTCGCAGTAAAATCGAATAGAAACCTGTTTTTCACTTGCAACCGAGTTCAACTCTGAAGCAGATCTATAGTAAGCATATTCCTATATCGAGCTCCCGAGGAACGGTGCAAAATCAATCCTCTTAATCAAGAAAAACAAAACTTTCCAGACGTATTCGAGGCTGTGTGTGGGTGTCCAGAATATCAGCACCCACACCCTTTTTCAAATTCTTCCTAATAACTTACCACGATAGAAAATTTAAAAGCAATTGATGTGCAACTGTTGTTGTTGGAAAGAACTTTTTTCAACTGATATGGTTTAGTTGATATTTTTTCAAATGTCTTTTTTCTTACCTTTTTTTACAAAGCGACGTAACTCAACCCATTTCTATTTGCCTTACCACTTCTTTTTTTTTCAAGCATGTACACTTTGGAGAAGCATCGTGTACATAATAACAATACCCCAGGTCGAAGAATCTGAACCTCGAATCCTGTCGGATCCCATCGGAAACCTAGAGTAATCCGATATTTTTGCGATAGGAATCTGACAACTTCCGATGGGTTCCAGTCGGAATTCGTCGGATTCCTTGGTATTGGATTCTGACAGAAAGTTATCGGACGTCGGATCCAACGATTTCCGACGGTAAAATCCGACAATCGGAAAATGTCGGATAGCTTAGGATCCGACGATTTATTTTTACTGTCAGTAACGCCAAGCACCATTTTTTCCAACATTGCTGCTTCATTTGCAACAGCTTTACTTTATTTGGCTAATTGAAAACTAATAAAAGTGGAGAATCTACATTTTGTTTTATGTGATTTACATTTATAATCGGTTCATATTAGAACCTCATACAAAGAAAAAAAAGATGGCACACATTGCAAAACAAAAATAGGAAAATATCTGAACTAATACTTTTGCGCATAAAGAACTGGTGATATACAAAAAAAAGAAAAGTATCATTAATAGATTCAGTTCTACATAAGCCAAAGTATCGATTATTAATCTCAATCACATGCTGAAGTTAGTGGTGGTTCCGTTGTTTCTTTCTTGCGTGCTCGTTAACCTTCGGCGGACAAAAAATTGGTCAGTTTGGGTCTAATCAACTTGTGAAACAAACTCGCCGTATCGACTTTCAATTGTGTTATTTTTATATCCTAACGATCCCAAAAAGAAATCAGAATCGAATAAATTAAAAGATCAAAACCTGTATAAAAATAAGTGCATCAAAAACATTTTAAAATGAAATACTTTACATTATCTGAACTTCTAAGAGCAATTTCCTAGTACCAGTTTTACCTCTTATCTATCGTTGTTTTTTGTACTAAAAAGACGCATCGACACTAGAAAAAATGGTTGCTTCTGCATAGTGGACTTACCATATGTGATAGAAAATTCGCAAGCAGAAAATTAAAAATTAATAAACAAATGTAGCACAATCAAAAACATTTTTATCATGATCAAGTATTATATCCTAAAATAGATAAAACTATAGATTTGCAAAATACAATACTAGAACTTGCGTGGAAAATTCAGATTCAACTAAAATAAAATAAAAGAATCGTTCATCAAGTATGTCTGCTCATTAGAATTCTACATCAGATCGACTTTCTATTCATTGCTACCAGTAGTACTTATCGTACGAAAGATATCTGACTAAAATATATATTTAGATGAATGAATAACTCAGAACATAAGAAGCACATAGAGTTTAATTGAAGAATAATTAAACAGGGTAAATTTTTTCGATCAGATAATATAAAAAGGAATATTATTGATGCTTTCTATAAAGAATTAAAATGCCGCAAGCAACACTTCTTTAGCTTCAATATTTATTGTAGCTCGATGAGTTTAAAAAATAAAGTCTTATCTCACTATGCTTTTCTTCTTACTTCCTGTGCGTAGAAAGAATGTCCCAGTTATTTAATCAAATAAACATGAAGCAAACAAAATTTATTCGAAATAATATATGAATTATAATCACGATTTTATTTTTTGAAATTCTTTTTTCTTCAATTCCATCTTCTCATTGGTTTGAAGTGTTCGAATATTAACATATTCTGTTGTTTACTTTTAACGAGAACAGCATGGAGTTGAGCCGTATCAGTTCGGAGATAAAGTAAAATCTTTCAAATTTCATTTGCGATAAAAACTAAAAGGTTTTTTAATTCTGTTATTTCTAATAGTACTGAGCTATTGGACAGTTAATCTAACAGAAATATTTATTCTACTAATTTCTACATAGTCCCTTACACCTATGAAAGAAAAATTTCGTAGTACTTCTATTTCATTCTGATAAAAAACAAAACTACATTTGTTTTATTATTGATGGTTTTTTTTTCATTATTAATAATCACGCCTTTTTTCGAATCACATAGAAAAAAAGAAAAGAAACCTCTAGTTGATTATTTTCTTTACACACACACACACACACAGGCACACACGTTGTAGAATATTTCATTTGTATTGAATGTATCATTGAAAATAATCATATTTCGAAAATAATGAAGCATTCCCTGAACGGTAAAGTATGGGCTAATCGATCGCAACAAGCACTACGCAACCCAACAATGCCATCTGTTGAGTTCCAAACTCGTCTAACCAAAACTGTTGATCATTTCGGTCACGTATCTGTTCAACCTATAAAGCTAAGTTCACAAGCGCCACCAAAACATCATGATGAATATACTGTTGTTGATAAAGTAAAAGAAGCACAAACAGGTAAATGGGTTTTACATGTTATAGAAGGAAGAGAAGATAATGGAAAGCCGAGTATAGCTAATAATAATTTTTGGTATGCAGATACAAAACAAGAATCAAATGTAAGGTGAAATCTATCTACAAAGGTAATTAATTAATCTTTCGTTATTTTATCACTCCAAGAAAAAACACAGTTTCCAATCGAGAAAACTCAGCAGAGTAGAACCAATAGAGGTTTGCTTTTCTTTTCAATATATTTCTATTGAAATATCGTTTAATTCTTTCAGCAATCATCATCTCAATTTGTTCATACAAAACTACATAAAATGCGAAAGAAATATAGTAAAAATCAAGTTAGTTTTATTCGTTTTTGTTTTCGAAAAAATGTTTCTATTTTATAAAAATTCATATAGAATGAAAATCGATTGCCTAATGAAACCATAATAAATCCAGCAGCAATTCACAATGGCCGACCTACTCCTCTATCGCGTTTCTCTAGTGCAACACAGGTTCACGATATTGAATCATTAGAAACATCGATGGGATCACCAAGAGTAAAATCAATCAGTGGATCAGGAGATTGTTCAACGGAAGAATTCAGGGACAGGTAAGTATTTTATGAACATGTAAGAATAATTCATTGTATTATCAAAATAGTGATAAGAATACATGCATATCGAAACGTGTCTTGATTATAATTACGATAGTATCAATACTTCTTGTTATTGGTATTTTTGTTGCACTTTTTGTTACGATTTTCGTTGTTCGCAGTAAGTGAAGAAACTTTGATTTCTTTAAGAGAAATATTTTTTCCGTTTTTTAGGAGGCTCTACTGACTCTACTGACTCAAGTGGAAAGAGTAAGTTTTTTGTTAGTAAAATTTGTGATTACATGTTTTAAAGTCACTTCTAAAGATTGATAAGTGTCAGTTTACATTGATTATTTCTTTTCAGGTTCAGAGCTCAAACTAATATCAATTCCATTATCTTCAGCAAGTAGTACACTATGTTCTATGGAAATGTTCAATATAACTGATCCTCTATGTACAGGACAAGTTTCTTATAATTTTTTTTCATGTTATCAAATGGCAACGTCAACCTCATTTACTATTCGATTTACTTTTCAACATGATATAGAATCTGGTCATTGGTATTTTGATGATATTAGCGCAGTACAAAATAATAGTGTTCAACTTATAACAAATGGTGGATTCGAAGCGAATTTAACTGGATGGGTACTCAATATTTCATTAAATTCGACGCCAGATACTTATGTTGATACGACAACAGGTTTAGCTCACACGGGTAATGGTTATTTGTACGGAGCTTCAAAATACTATCCGACTTATGTACAACAGATATTTAATGTTGTTCAAAATGAATATATTGAAATAGGTTTTTGGTGGAAATATGATGGAGGATCAAAATTAGGAAGTACATGTACAGCTATTGGACAATTGATACCATCATTGTGACACCTATTGTGCTTATAGAATGAAGTCAGTTGAACGTTCAAATTGAATTGCAAATGATTGAATAAAAAGAAAAATTATTTTTTTAAATTTAAAAAAATAGATACCTATGTCTCAAACATTCATGCTAATGATCTAATTTCTTGATATAAATTATATTCTAATGAAAAAAAGCAATCGATCAGATTTGTTTTATTCTTTGATAATCATGATCTTTCTTCTATTTGCATTAGTTTAGTAGACAGCGTTTCGATACAATCAAGAACTTGATAGTAAAGGATAACATATGAACGAATTCCTAAAATCATATATTCTTGTCGTAATGAAGAAATGCTGATAAAGATAAAGACTAACAAGAATATACGTTTAATGCCATTGGTTTAACTAAAAATAATGGAAAATTAAATATCCTAGGACCAACTGTCGAAAGAGCGAATCTGACAGGAATATCTATATAATTATTTATATATTAAAAAGGTTCTACACCCACACCCTGCAATTAGAAAACCTATTTTAAAATGAATTTGAGTGTTGTCTACAGCCTACATGAGTAGTCATGATCATGCTATACTTCTATATGTTTTTCATTCATATAAATACAATCAAACGTACAAGTATACAGTTAGAAAATAATAACATTCGTGTCTTGTTCTGGCAAAACTTTATGTATGGATTCTGACAATAAAAAAATAAAATAATGTATACCTTGTAATGTTTTCACTACACGTCTAGATTTTATGTAAGATGCACGTGTGTCGATATTGTTCTTCTGTTGATTTACATCCAGATCGTATAAGATAAACAAAAGGAAATTTAGCTTTTGCATCCTAATCAACCAGAACTCTGATTTACGTGTAATTTTAGTTTTATATTCTTTACAGAAATAGAAACAAATCTTATTTTTGATTAAAAAAACGTAACTAAATCAATCGCCATCAGTTAACAAAAATACTAACTTGCATTCTTCACTATTAACTTGTCTATATTTATTATGAATTTCTTTTAGGAATTAGTAAAACATTAGAAATAAAAATAAAAACTTCTTTAACTCTCGTTTTGCTGCAAGAAAATTTTGTTATTAAAAACCTTTTCGTTAGTAACATTGTCAACATCATTTTCCCAGTATATTTGCATCAGTGAAGGAATAAATGATTCTTATGCATAGTTTTTATTTAAATAACGAAATACACAACTTGAATTTCTATTTTTAGAAAAAATCTAATGGCTTCCATCGGCAATCTATGGGAGGATTCTTTTCATCATTTTACGATTACATTTATTCATTTGTTGACTTGCACAGATCCTATTACTCTACAGTCGTAGAATAATGTACTGTTTGCTCTTGATATACTCATTGATGATAGAAAGATGATGTGAAATATGAAATCATTTTTTCAATTAATAAACCTAATTGAATTCATCGTTGTTGTACGAAAGAAAAAGATATTTATTTTCAGTTGATATTTTATGCGATTATTATATTTATAACTTTGCTATTTGTATGGTAAAATGTTATTAACAACCAGTGTGCATAGATCGAATTCCTTACTTTATTTGCGCATGAACAGTAATGACAATAAACATAGTTTTCTCCGCGCTTCTCAATTGGATTTGATTCTGATTAGTCATGGGACAGGAATACAAACAAGAAACTATTCTATTACTAATGCAATAGTAACAAATTTTAGACTCGGAGAAAATTTATCAGAAGTAAATATACAACAGAAGAAGAATGAAATAACTATTTAGTCGTATACGTCTTCCTCATGTCATTTACGCATACGAGAAATTCTACAGTAAATCGATTCAACGATTTATTCTATAAGATATCAGCATGGCGGCGATAAGTAACACTTTAGTTGATACGTATCCTTATCCAGAACCAGAGACAACTGCAGCGAGTCAAACACAAGCCACTGATGTTCCTACTGAACATCTTCACACATTAGCTATTGCTGAAGATATCGGTGTTAATTCTTTTATATCATCTGAAGCTCAAACACAGGTTACAGTCAATAAGAAACTTGATATTCATTATTTACTACCACAATTAAGTACAACACATGCACAAGTTGATCAATATTGTCGAGCACTTACAAATGAATTAAATCAACAAGTAATTTTATTGTTGTTCTATTTTTAGAACTTTAGCGAAATTGATTTTTTTTTCGTTTTGCTGTTAAAAAGATTAAAATGTCTGTCACTGATGTTCTGGTCAGCATTCAAAATCCACAAGAACAATTATTACTTGATAAAAATCATCGTCATTCAATCATTGAAAATGAATATAAACTACAATTGCAAAGTGCTGCTGAAACATTGGGCAGTGTTAAAGCCCAAAATTTATCTGATTTAGAACATGATTTAGTATCTAAACAACAAATAATCATATCCGAAGCTAAGCAACTAATTGATGCTTTGATTACTAAAGCAAATACTGATAATTTACGTACTTTAGTCGAAATACAAAATCAAGCTGAACAAGATATTAAGAAACTTACAGAACAATTCATAGTATTGGATTCACAAGAATCAAAACAATTATTAAAATCAACTGCAACTACTATAATAACTTACCGATCACTAACTGCAAAAAATCCAGTAGACTGCAACTGTACCTATTACAGAAACAGCGATTGTGCCAAGAGAGGATGAAAGCGTTACAGATATTGTCAATAATGGAATGCAAATAGCTATAAGAAGGTAACTTTTAGATTTTTTCTTCATGTGCGAAAATAGTTTTATATTATAGTTATAGTTCTACAGAATAGGTATTGTCTTCGATGTTTCAGATCAGAAACGCAGTAGATACAACTGTTTTGGACATGACGGCTGAGTAAATATTACGCTTAAAGAATATTTAACATATTAATCAACTGTCTTTTAGAGCATCTGAGGTTATAACATCAATAGTTAATTCTACAAATATAGAAACAGAAATTGAATCAATGCCAGAAAATGAAATCGCGTAAGATCCAAATAAAAAAAGAACAGCAAAATATTGTATACATCTAATCTTAGACTTATTCTGTTCTATTTTGTTTTTTTTTCATTCATAAATAAACTTATTTTGATTCAAAATTGACGCTATTCAAACAATGACGCATATGACAATTTAGTGATCAAATATAGAAAGAACATTGATTCTTTCTTTTTGCACTGCGTGGTGTCTCTTGAAACCATTAGACTCACTCCCTCTCTCACTTCTCAAGTTAAAGGCTTTAGATGACAAAGCTGACAAGTTTGACAAATGCCCTATTTAGGGAATGTCTAAATCACTGAAAACTTTCTTTTTTTTTCATGATGCTTTTATAGAATTACTGAAATGAATTTCATGTTTCAAATATTTACTATGAAATCATTCGTAAATAAAAGAGAAAATTATTCTTAGCGAATTCGAAACATAATTTTCTCCTTTGCAACTCGATTCAACCATCTTAAAAAAAGCTGTTAGCGTAATCCCTCTGGGATTAAAAAATGTGAAACACGACATAATCACTGCAGAAAATGACATAGAGATGGTGTATTCAAGGGAGTTCTTTGTTGATTTTGTGAGACAGCTCGTTTGCCGCTACCAGTGATAATCTGCGCTAGGCTGGAATCGCGTCTGTGATGGTCTGTGCTAGGTCTGAAGATTATCTGGCACGCTGTGTAATGGTCTCTGAAGATCTTGTGTAACAGTCTGTGATGGGGACTCAATTCATATGCTACTAATTAGTCAATTAATTAAAGCGTATGTCATGATCTGTAGTAATTTCTGAAGGCCGTCTATCACTGTCTGTGATTCTCAATTATGTAATTGCATAGTAATTAGTTAATTAACTAAGCAATTCACGCATCTGCCACGGTTTCCAACGGTCTCTTAACCTGTCGGTAACGGTCTGTGGGGGGATGGGTGCAAAATTTCCACCCTAAACACTTCAATACTCCTTTTAGGTCGTGTTTCACAAAAAGGGAAACTCAGGGAGTTTCCATGATGTCACTAAAATAAATTTCAAATATACAGTCGTATGGATCGAATTCTGATAATTTTGATTATAACAAAAAATTAATTATTGCTAAAATTATTCTCCACAACACATTGGAAGATCAGGATGTTGCATCAATGGACGCGCTTAATTTAGATGTCTTTTACTACTCTAATAGCTTAAAAATTACAATACGAATTTTCTTCAGGCCGACAATAAAATTATTGTAAAATAAGTTGCTTATCTATAAATTCGATCGTGACACTGCAGAGTACAGTAATACTCAGGTAGATAAAAAATTAAGTTGCTCGCATAATATAATCTACAAAACCGAGCCAGAAGTGACGTATCTTTCGATATCCTAAATAAATATACCATGGAAGTTCGGTTCTGATAAATGTGATTAAAAACATATATAACCTTAAGTCTGGTTCGTAGAAATTTTTATTTTTACATGTAGTGCCACATCACATTGATATCTGCCAGATTAATTGAATATTCTGCTATCTTCTTTCCCATTAGCATTTTTTTTTATTTGAGAAACATTATCTATGATGATTCTACATTTTCTAATTAATCAGCGAACGGATGTTTTCATAAAAAGAAGCATCGACTTGAATGTGTCGGACTTACACAGTAGAACAGCTGTTTAACTGATGCCAAGATTTTTCTTCATTGAATCAATGAGAATTTTTCAGTAAGTAGTGATTTTTTAGAAAAATCTCTTTTCGTGGAATTTGCATATGAAAAAAACTATTTTTTATGCTGTTAAGTTAAAGTAGTTCACTGAAGTTTATTATTACAATTACACAATAAATATCAAAATTTGTATAGATTATTTGTCTCTTCATATATCAGACTATAACACCTTTTAAAACTTTACTACTCTCAAATTACTATTGTCACAAAAAGCTGATGAAATTATTTCATAATCATTTGACTAAATAAATTGAGCTGTTTTTCAGTCATCAATGAATACATGTTGGCAAACGTTGAGTAATACTACATATTTCTAATTATAGTCGAACAATTGAGTCAATTAAAAAAGAAGTGAAATAATATCATCTCATTGAGAGTGCAGTCTTAAAATATATGTTATTCTTTTTATCCTTAAATCGCTCTGTAATTTATTTATAACTTCCGGCTTACTACTGATTTAAGCATTGAAATATTAAGTCATAATTCATCTTGGACTTCATACAATGCGCGCATACAATCGTAGAGGGTATTGATCACGATAAACTACTCAGTCTGTTTCTATGGTTTTATAAAAGATACTTGTGCAGTAATTATAAAGACGACAATTGCATTGGACCTCAAAAAAGTTGAAGATGATAACTCCGATCTTAACCTGCTTTTTACAATTCCAAGTACTAGAAGCCAATGAGACATTGAGTCCTTTAGATAAGTTAATAGCGCAATAGTTAAAAACTGGTTGTCATTCAAATTAGCATAATTTATTACTTATTAATTGAAACGTGATAAATGTAATTTGAACGGAATTTAACTTGTATAAAAAAAGAACTTTTTTTTGATCTTGTATTGCTTTGAAGCTGTAGTTTTAATTAAACAAAAAAAAACCGGCAGCAGATAATATTTTGTAACTTTCTGATTGAAAAAAGTTGTCAATGGTTCCATTTTACGAACCAACAAAAAGTTCAAGGCTCGAGATAAAGTGATAATAAATAAACTTAAAATTTTTACTTTCATAAACTATCATTTCTTATATGAAAGTTGAGTAATAATAAAAGTATGGAGTTTTGTTCAAAGAAAAATATATAAGTGAATATGAAGTATGGTTACTTGGCAAAATGACTTTTTCCTCGTTCGGTACCGTTTCTTTCCATTTTGAAAGTACCCTTTTTTTTCTTTTTTTGAAGTCAATGATGACACTTCAAAAAAGAAAAGTATTGGTCAAGGTAATACTTCATAATTTGATTGATTGATTGATTTATGTTTCAATCTTACGTATTTATTCAAATGAACATTTTTCACATTTATTCATAGAAAAAGTCAATCGTTTAAACTCATGTTAAAGAAAAAACAGATCAGCCATGTATTCCATTCATTTAGTCATAATGAAATGAGAGTATTTTACAAATGACTGACAACAACAAAAACGTATTAAGAATAATTATGATTGAATAAGAATGATGACAAGTAAAGAAAATTGCAGAATGATTAAAAGGAGAAAGTTCATTTATAAAGAACTGGATATATTTTTTACATTGCATTCAAGCTGATACACAGCAAAAATATTCAATATCTGAATATTGCAAAACCAATAAATCTTCATTACTTACAGAGACAGACTATTATATCAGATTGATTTTTTTTCGTCCGTCTTCTTTAATTGAACTCTACTAATCAATTTCGACCTCACACAATCATTATTCGCCTAATGGAGCGTGATATCGCACAAATAGATTATTTTTATGATTAAATCTACTTAAATACTACTCACTTGTTCGTTTCTCTATCGTTATAATAACTTTGGTATACAGAGGATTCAATCGAAGTCAATTGCGCAACTTGTCGATATCTTGTATATCAATTATCTCTTGTGTCTATGATAATTTTTGTTGTCGATTAGTTCAACTATCAATAATCTACTTGTATGAATACATGTAAATTATCTCTGTGTGCTTGTATTAGAGCAGCCTTGAAAATCTTTATAGTTCAGAGGTTATTTTTCAATTTTACGTGTGAAAATGTACATTAGATGAAATAAGAATATTAAAAAAAAGCGATACAACTATGTAGTTATGTTCATCTCGTTTCTCATGATAGTAAAAAGAGAAGAATAAAAACGACAGATTGAATATCAATGTAAATAGATATTAGTATGTCAATGAAGGCTGTCTCCCAACATCATTCTGTGTAACAGAAACCAAACAAATGCTGATAATAATGATGATGCGAAAATGAGACCGAAGAACATATAGAATTTAAATGATTGGAACAGACGCGACACTTGGTTAAGTTCCATAGTTAACACCGACCATTGTTATTTTAGAATAAACATGAATAGTAAAAATAAGTAGAATTGATCTATTATCTTAATGTCTGTTTTTGTAATATGATATCATAGTTATGATTATCGACAATTATTATAGAGTATTTGTTTTTCAGAAGGTACACGCTTCATAGTTGTAGAGCCATATTTCGATGAGAATGAGATTTTTCTCTTCTTAAGAAAGATTTTTTTCTATTAATAAAAATCCCTTTGGACTGTTGGAAAAGATTAAATGAGACAATAAGATTTTAAGTTTTATTTTAGGCTTTATCCGAAAGCTTTTCTCAGATTATTCAAGATGCTATAAATCAAGTGTCATAATAGAATTTAGCTTCATACTATTGATTATCCTAGACACGCTTCTATTATTCGTTTTCAAGGTAAGGTGTTACTCTTCTGATGAAAATGAGAATGAAACATGCATGACACGTTTTATAATGAGAATAAAAGAGCATTATTCTATTTTAATAATAGACTAAATCTATTCAGAAATAAATAAGTTAACATAGCTTAAATAAATATTAATATTTTATCGTATTTCAAAAATTTTTGGTTTTTTTAATTGCTTGACTTCAATCAATATTATTTAACGTGATTATAACTGAACAAATTCTTTCTTTTTTTCTCTTGCGATCTAAGCTGAAACATTTATTATTAAAATTGTACGTTGAGGTTGAACATTTGCGGTCGGTTAGACAGACATAAAATATTCATGCGTATACATGTCTATGTTCTTTAATTTCATTAGTTCTTTTACTCATGTTTGTATGTATAACAAAACGACAAGTGTCCACTTTTGTCGCCCTGCCACTATAAGTATAAATATTTCAACATCAAACAACACCTACACATTTTAAATTCATCTCTCGAGCATGATGAATTGTTCACCTAGTTCCATCAATATATTAGAAATATATACACGTAATGTATATTCTCTATGAAAAAGAATCGCGAAGAAGAAAAAAAGAAAACCACAGATACTGAATGACAGATTGAATCACACACATCTCAGTTCGTAAATGGTTAGTTCTCTCATTTCTTTTGTTTTATATACATATTAACGTTCGAACGTAAAGATTTATTCTTTCTCCCTCATTTATATGAACATGAACATGAGTTAAATATTCATTAAAAAAGCTTAAGGCGCAGAATTCCATCTTCTCTAGATTTAGACGCTTGGTACCAAGGTAATATGTAATCATATTGTAAATACACACATTTTAAAAGTCATTAACGAATAATTACATGGTATATATGCATGTGTAAATTTAACATCAATCATCGCGTGCTGTGTAAAAAAAGAATAGAAGCAAAAAAGAATAATCGTACATACACCGTTTCACAGGGCAATGTCTTAAATACTGTTGTATTGCTCAGTTTTGTAGTATTAGATTCGAATTAAATATTCACTAGAAAATATTGACACACGAAATTATTCGCACCAATGACTACAGCAGCGGTTCTCTTTCTAAATGATACTAATCTACCGACAATTTAAGTTCAGTCAGGTATGCAAAGAAAAGTGAACATACCGACTGATTGAACGATAGCTCGTAAGAGAAAAGTATGCCCTAATGGACAAAGAACAGTACTCAAATAATCTCGTAAAGATTAGAGAGGTGATCACACTTTTTTTTCACAATCATTATAATCGGTCTTATACGTATTAAATCGATAGCACTAGCGTCTATTATCATATACATGTTAAAAAGTAAATTTGATTTCACTAATTCACTATGATGAATGAGTTTTGTTCATCGAATAAAAGTCGTATGGACAAAGAAAAACAAATCTTGCTTTCGCGTAATTAAATCGAGTAATCTCTTTCTGTGTTTTCTCTATCTATTGATCGATCACGAAAAGAAAAAAAAAACACAGTTTTCGATACGCACAAGTCTTGCATGTTTTTCTTTGATCTTCTTGAACTAGAGTACATCGAGAGTAAGCAAGTTTATTATTTTGTCTATTGTTAATGGTGCTAAACTTGTCATTCAAGTGTTTAAACGAGAGAATTATTTTTCTAAGACAAGTGTTTTTTTAACACTAGTCGAAAACACAATGAGAACATATTATTATACAATTATTTTTCTAAAGAATATCTTTAAGTCGTTTAATGCAACATTACGATAATCTGACATAGTAGTGATATACGATCAGGTTCTTTTTAATGTTCAATGATTTTTATTATTAAATAATTATTTTTTTGTCTTGTGTAACATTTTGAAGAAAAGAATACAAACAGAGAAAGAGAAAGAGAAAGAGAAAAAAATAACGTTCTCTTCAATTCTTTGCTTGGTTCAAGTGTCTCACATTAATGCTCGCTCGTTCTTTCTCGATGATGAACACCAAGTGACAAACTTTCATCTTTGAACATAATTTTGTATACTGTTTCTCCCTCAACCTCTATCTCTCTCCTTCTCTTTGTCTCTTTGTAACTAAACTACATCACTTTCAGACATTTGATTCCATTGTTCTTGCTGTACGACACGCTGCAATGGTGTATTGTCTATGCGATGGTTATTGTGTTTCTTCTTTTTCTTTACATTCATGTGGGGAATTGCCAAATAACAACAGCGAAGACACCGAATTGGCTTCACAATTGTTCATTTTTAAATAATATATACCTCTCAAACGCTGCAGTTTTCGATCAGTTCCAATTTAATAATTATACATCAATTAGTCTTACAGCGAATTACGCTTTTACACCCGCATCATTTTCATTGTCATCGTTTGAATTTGGCCTTATATATCGATTTCCTGCATCGAATTATCTTGTACCCTTTCCTGTTATCTTTGATTGTGCATCTATTGTTCATTCGTGTCAATTGAAAACCATTACAGGTACAACAAAGACATTACGAGATTCTGAACCCATACGTGTACAATTAACATCATTTAATTATATGTCAACAATTACAAGAACTCCATTTAATCAAATGGGTTTATATTTAAAACAAGGACGATATGAATTAAATAATTGTTCGTTGAATAATGGACAACAAACGACGGATCCAAAAACAATTTTCAATATTCAAATACAATATGAAAAAGCTGTTGGTAAGTTTACGAAGAATTCTTCTTCTTATTATTATTATTATGATAGCTGTAGAAATATATTCAAATCTTTTCTACGTAGACTGGCATATATATATATATATATATACATGTTGGGGGCAAAATTGGAATCCGGTCAGATTCTAAGTTTGCCCGGGCAAAATTGGTATTCTAATTTCTTCTGTAATTTTGATTGGTCAAATAATGCAATATTCCAATTTTGCCCGGATCCCAATTCTGCCCCCAACATATATATATATTAACAGCATTTCGACATGTTTGTATATTAGAAATAGCACGTATTATGTTTTCCTATTCTTTTTAATGAATATTAAAGAACAGAAAAAAAAACTTCATTTGATCACTTGATTGCATTAATCATTCTTCTTTTTATTCTAAGATATAAAACGTACATGCCGATTTTCTTATTCTATATGTAGATTAGAATAGATCTCATTTGTATTAATGAGATACTAGTATGTACCCGTTGATGGCGAATAAACTTTTTTTTTCACTACCTTCTAAATTACTTAGGATAAATTCGATCATGCTTTTATTGATTTTTACCATGATCGTTAAGAGGAAAGTGATCGGGGAATAGATATAGTCAGAACACTTTGCTAACTTCAACTTGTTATCGTAGGTATTCAGAAAGTTTTCTCTAAAGAAAGGATTTTAAGTTTAAATTTTATTTGTAACAAACAACAGAAGGAAACATCGAAAATTCTTGTGTTTTGAATTATACTGATGTGTTGATCAAATGTCAATATGAAGAAGAAAAAAAAGCGAAGACATTATAAGCCGTTGTAGCTTAGTAATCCCCTACTGATAAGTGAAATGTAAATATGAGATCTTTGAATTTTTCTTTAGACATTTACAAGTAACACTGTGAATGTTAACCATTTTTTTTTCTACAATATGCGAGGTATTTCAATGTAGTCTATTTTCTGATCAGTTTCAATCTGACTCACTTATTACAACTAAACAACAAAAAGGCAATATTCTGCAAAAGACTGATTAAATATCCGTGGGTTTACATTTCATCTATTGTTTTCATATGTAACAGAATACAAAACACAATTTTTTCTATGATAATAAAGTAGGTTGCGTGATTTTAATGTAAAAGATACGAATCAAATTAGAGCATAAAAAAAGTCAGATTTTACTTGTTCAATAGATTCGAATATGCCAGTGACAAATGACGATTTAACTGTAATTTTATTTTTAATTTCGGAGAAAATGAAGCGAAATTTAAAACTTGGAGCTAACTTTTTTTCTTCCTATAACTGATCTATTTGGATTGTTTAGGAAGTTCATGTAATCCAACGAATGATATATGTGGTTCATCTTTTTTAACAAATTGCTCGTCATCAACATGCATTTGTCATTCGTTATCAAGTGCTCTTGTATCTTATTCAGATTCATTCTATTGTGCTGATATGTTGAGTATTTCGAATTGTAAAACGTTTCCATCACGCTGTGTGACATGGTGTAATGGAACAGCCAACTATCTATGTATTTGTCCATTAGGTTCATTTAAAATTCAACGAAATAATGTCTTTATTTGTCAATTACCAATTAATTCAAATAATTGTTCGACTAATGATAATGATGTACAGCGTTGTCCATCTGAACAATGTTGTATAAATGGACAATGTATCGATTGTTCGATGACATCAACAACGTCAAAGTCACTAAATATGAATGAGTAAAAATTTCAATTAGGAAAAATATTCTTTTTTTCTATAAATTATTCCTTTTTTCTGTAGCAGTTCTGCTGATGATCGTCTTCGAATAGCATTTGGCATTGTAGCTGGTGTACTTGGTACATCAGTAATTGTTCTTTTGGGTGCATTTTTATGGTTAAATAACACACAAAAGCGACGTCAACAAGGAGCTGAAAAATCCCATTCACCGTCATATGATTCATCAACATCGTCGCTTTATATTTCACCAAATCAACGGCATGATACATTTCCATCGTCGATGTCAACGCTCAATCAGTTGCCACTTAATGAAGGAAATAAAAATAAAATAATTCATCGAACTGATTCCTTCCGACAAGCAGTTTTATCCGGTAATCGACAAAAGCAAATAACTGAACGCGTATCAACAAAACGGGATAGTTTTACTCATCAAAAAGATGGCTGGTCATCGCCGACATTTAGCGCATTGGAATTTATGACACCATCCATGAATAATCAAAATCAATCATTTGATTTAGATGAAAAAAATAATAATATTTATCATATCATTGTGCCAACAACATCAATGCATACTCATGCTGTGTAAATATAATGACTGTAAACAACAAACCTGATTTGAACTTAGTTTTTTTTTGTCAATTTGTGGATCATTATCGTGATTTTCGTTTAAAAAAGCATTTGCTGCACTTCGAATCAAGAACATTTATTGTTTTTTTGCGACATTAAAGTGGCGAATAAATATCTAGCTAAGAGTGGCTACGCAAAGAAAAATATTCATCAATTGATCATATTTCAATAGAAACAGTTGATTATATAAACGAGTCCAGTCTAGGGTAGGCTAAATATTTTTGGCAAAATGATGTCTATACCCATGTAAAAATATACAATTCAAATCCATCAAAATCGATTATGATTGTCAGATTACAATTTATTTTCTCTGTGACAAATGAAGCATTTTCACCTGGTTTGCATCAGTTTAACTCTAGTTTTTAGAAAGTTTTAATCGATTATGGTCGATATCAATCGTGTAATCGATGTAATGTCGACGTTTTTACGTATATTTTTATTGAAGGTGTTTGAAAATGGATCGAGACCTCATCATTATAAAAAATTGCTTAATGCGTTTCAATCTGATTCCAGCCCTACATATGAATCGGTTGAAAGTTTAATAGTATTTTTGTTCCTTTCTTTTTTTTTTATAACAATAAGCGTTATTGATTTTCTTCTTAACTTTTGATTGTTTATAAACGCAATGAGTATCTAATGGATGACTGTTCCTGAGACCATAGAAACCAACAAACTAAATGAAAAGGACTCGTATGATGTCTTCTGAGGATTTCATCAGAAATTCAATTAAGTGTTAGGGTAAAAAATAGAAGATATAGAGATGTAGAAGATATAGAAGATATTAGAGGGTGTGGGTGCGAGGAACGGGAAGGGACATGCATCACATGGCTACATGTGGGTATGAGATAGGGAGTTGGCTCCACTAGCCTTCATAGTTCGTTTTCTTTCTGTTAAAATGCGAAATCCTATATCTCCAATACTTCCTATTCTTCCTGTATCTCTATATCTGCTGTATGTACTCTAGTGATTAATTCAGTTTCTCAAGAAATCCTTCAAAGACATCAAATTATTAATAAATATTTATCGTGCCAAATGAAATGAAATTGAATCAAGACTATATTGGGCAGAGATCTATGCAGTTATGAATAAGGAAGTTTTCTTATTTGATATTCATTCAATATTAAAAGTTGACCTGAGCTAAAGCAAAATATGTTAGTTGCTATTGATGACTCACCAATATGATCATTCGCCAGGCAACTATTTTCAAAATTCGAAGGGGATATTTGATCAATGCATTTAATTGTCAATAAATATTTCAAGGTGATGAAGTAAATTCATACACAAAAAGGTGTAAATACACGTTCAAACGGATCTCACTTAGAAATAACAAAATAACAAGATGTTTTATTGAAAATATCCCAGTAAAATCGATTTTAATATTTTTCTCAACGTTTTCACTTCTTGTCACTTTGACTTCCAACTTCTGTAACTGCGATTTTCTGTTGCTCCAAATTGTATGAATGTAATATTTCGTGGCATAGAAATATCGAAAAGATACACCTGTTTCAATTAGAGGGATAATGTTATACTTATATATTTTGAGGAACATAAGAAACATATTTATATTTTTATTTTATTTTATTTCCTTTACTTTTTATTTCATAGTAATCCGAAAAGTGGCTCGTCCTTGTATAATTGAAACTTGTACCGTTACATATAACGAAAAGTCAACAGAAGAGTGCAGAAAAGAAGAAAATTTTTTGCTCAATGTCATTTTATGAATCAGAACGAGTTACGCTTACATGAAAGCCTTTTTTTATTGTGAGTTTATACTTCATGTCATTTGATTTTGTCTGATTTGAAGCCCTTTCAAGTCAAAATGTAAATTTTTGACAAACGGTTTACTTTGCTTTTATGTTCGTAAAACGTAAAGGGTAACGGTATGGGTGTTAATGTAGCACATCGCCGCCTGCATTTTCACTCACACACACACACACACACACGTACCAACACCCTATTTTTGTACCTATGTTCGAATTCCAATCGAAGTCTAAAACTTTATTCTCAATAGATTTTGCTAGATTTGAGACATCCTAGAAAATTCGAACTAAAGTCAAGTTCATTGAATAAAATCTTGATTTTAAATTGGCTTAATTTGCTTATGGGATGGCTGTGGTAACGTGGGTATAAACACGAAGAGAAAATCGACACCCACACCCTTCTTAAAGAGAAACATCTAATGGCATCAGCTACAAAATGAAATGACTGTAATAATAGATGGTGAAGTCTCATCGCAGCTTTTAAAAGAATTAGTATGGAAGAGAGAGAAAACGAAAAAAAACGCTTAAATCCGTCAACACTTGCCATAAACACAGATGAGAAAGCGACAAAAAAAAACAACAATACACGAACGAGCATTTTTCACAATAATTATTCTCAGGTAAGTCGTGCTGTCACACATTTCTCAGCAATCATAGATCTAACATTAAAATCAGTTTACATTAATAAAATTGAGAAGTGAATATTGAATAAAGGATCTATTAGGATTCATGTTCACGGAGAGTGGCGTATACAATTAGAGACGTACAGATTTTATTAGTTTTCTATCTATTTTTTGAAAAACAAGCGTTTATATACAAACATGAAAACACGAAGAAAATTGGAAAGAACACAAAAGTTAATCAGAGCTAAAGAAAAGAAGTAACAGAAACGACATCATGATATCGAAGATATCAGATAAACAAAGAAATCATTAAAAAAAAAGAGAATAGAGAGGATCGAGGTATATATATACTGTAAGAATGTATTGTAACAGGACTGAACTATTTCTTCAGTCTGATCTAAAACTATATACTGGTATAGTTAACTCTTTCTCATGAACTTATTTTCGAGAAGAGATGTGTCCAAATTCCCTAATTACAGAGAATGTAGTAATTCATAATGATGCACGTATATTTACAGTCTATATTTATTGTGACATAAAAAATGGTAGTTGTAAATGGGTGAAAGGCGAATCTCTTTACGAAGTTCAAGAAAATCCAACGGGGTCTGACAAAGTCTAACAAAGTGTGATAACATTTGTGAACAGTATGAAAATCTTGAAGTTGAAATTTAAGGAAAAGGTTTAAGAAAAATCGGTAAACATTTCGAAAATGTAAAACGTTGGCTGAAGTAGCATGGAACACTTGTAGTCTAGGTAAATTGACCAAAACTTGGAAATCATCAGGGTCATGTATGATGCACTCAAAATGAAACGAAACCAAACTCCAGTGTTCTCTATTTATAATTCTACCTGTATTATTTGATTTATGGGACATATGAATTATTGTCTTGTAATGAACATGGGATCTTAGAGTGTCTGAGTGTAGATTTCGTCCACATTAGCATTATCGCCGTCCTTAGACGCACATATATTCAGTCTTCCTACAGCTTTTTGCTTATTCACAAAATTTATCCATGGCCCATTTCAGAATGTGCGATCAAAATGAATCTCCGGGGTGAGTTTTGTTTTCGGTCTTCTTGAAGTTCACGCCTTCACGATATTACTGTCAACATAAATTTTTCTAAACATAAATTTTATGCATCAATCGATGATCTGAGCCCTACGCGATCTTTTAGCTTTCTGATTTGACGCTTGCATCTGAGTTTACACTATCTTAAAACTTCAAAATTCAATTTTTTATTATCTTCAATTGAATAAGTGAAACGTTAAAGTGGCTTAATTTTTTAGTATTCTTTGACATTCATAGATAGAGTACAAAGATTTTTCTAGTTTATAAGAAGACAATACTATGAAGACGGCATAAATGTATTGTGGTTTTCTCTAGCACATTAGTACAGAAGATAAGTACAAATGATCGACAAATGCCATCTAATGATTCGTATTGTTTCTGTTTTTGTCAACAGCGTATAGGAAACATGCATCGCATCTGGTTATACATTTTTCTTGTTACTGTCGAGCGAAACATCTGTGTTCGGAGTGAAGTGTTTACATCCATTGCTCATATCATTCAATTACTTGATACTGAAATCGAATTGGCAAAACAACTGAAAATCTATTTGAAAAATGAACATGTACGATTGGTTCATATAGAAAAGTAAATAATGGTATTTCGTTCTTTGGACAGTTGATGAATCACTATTTGTATTGAAGATTTCTCAGCGTTATCAACAATGAACTTTCTCAAGCTCGAGGCAAGGAAGAACAATACTTCAGCAATCCGATCAATGTCTATCTTTTCTTCAAACACCTCACTACTGAATGGTATCATATCAAAGATATGCCGTCTCCAGGCACATTTACTCAGCCAATATTTATTTCTCGATTGATCTAATAAGGTTCTTATTATTATTTAGATATAAGAACAATCATTGATAAAAATTGGTTATTTCCATCACTGGAAGATTTAACAGGTGGGTGAAATATCGAAATTTAGCTATGTTTAGTTCGTTTCTCTTTAAAAACTAGGAACCGGCATCTCCCTGTTACGCTTACAAAATACCTATCAAATTACAACAAGTCAAATGGCCAATGGGGAAATTGATTTGAAGTTCAGATCGCAAAAATTGACTAGTACGTGATTCGAGCAACTTCGATGTTTCCTATAATGTTTGTTCGCTAGGTGATGAATGCTATCACATTGGTCGCGTGGCCTATATAAATAATGACTTCTATTATGCACTAATGTGGATGCAAGAAGCACTTGACCGTTTCGATGAAAAAAATAAAAGAGCATTGATAAGTCGAATCGATATTTTGGATCATCTTAGCAATGTAACATTTCAGGCAGATATAATCGAATCATAAACACTGCTAATTTTGAAACGATAATCTGTCTTTTTCTTTTAGGAAGGCAACATTGAAAACGCACTTGCACTAACTCAAGAAATGCTCGCTATTGGTAAGCAACATTATTGACACTGATAAAAACATTATTACTTATTGTTTTGTTAGATCCGAATCATGTTCCAGCAAAAGCAAATAAAGTTTACTATGAATCTCTCATAAATGGTCAAACTTTGAGCAAAGATCAGAAAAAAGATTCTTTAGCTTCATCGGAGAAAATCGGTTCAAGTAGTAAGAAGAATTTTCGAGTAAGAAAGCAACGACAGAACAATTACTTAGAGCTCAGCGAGGTCTACAAAGCACTCTGCCGACAAAATCGTGCTAAGGTAATATAAGAAATTTACTGATGTAACGTGTTATTGTTCTGCTTTGTTCAGCTCAGTCATAAACGTCAAGCAAAGTTATTTTGTCGGTATCGTCATAACAACCATCCATATTTAATCTTAAGGCCAGTCAAAGAAGAGCAATTATTCGATGAGCCAACTATCCTTCTCTTCCATGATGTTGTGAGCGATACCGATATTGAACAAATCAAAGTACTGGCCACACCTCAGGTAAATAATGAAGAAAGTAATATGGCAACCGATACTGAACCTTCAAAATTAAATTACTAGAAATCAACAATAGTTAGAATGAATTTATATGTTATAGTTGCGGCGTGCTTTGATAGCCAATGCTACCACCAATACTGGGACGCCGGTCGACTACAGAGTCAGTAAGAGGTATGAAACAATTATCCATCTGATTACTCGAGCCTGTCGAAAAACTATGTGTGACTACGAGCCTGTAATCATTCTGAGTGAAAATGGTATTTTCTACCGTCATAAATTCTATTTTAAATTTTATGATTCTGAATTCTCTTGCTTGTTTGCTTGATTCAATTTTATTTTAATTGATGATTGATCTTGCCACCAATACAACGTAGACCGCAAGTATCTTTATGATAAAAAATTTCAACATCTCTACTCTGCTTTAATCAATTGGGCTGATTTTTTCTCGGTGATAGAGAATTCTTCAAAGATTTTATTCACAAGGTAACTCTTTCTAAACTAGTACTATTGACCCAAAGTATTTCAGTCATTCGGAGAGTAACACATGTGAAAATTTTCGCATAAATACTATGCTAGAAATGTAGAACAATGAGATAAATTCAATCTCGATCACTTGAGTTGAAGAGAATTTATGATCTATGATAACTATTCTCCCTGTAAATCTTAGAACTCAAGAAGGCACGAAGTATATAATATAGTCAACTGTAGTCAACTTATCAAAATGTAGTACTATTATGGTAGTACGTATTTACACTTTAAATTTCATTTGAATGTTTAATTGCTGTCCTAAAATATAACTCCTCTTCAACTCAAGCTACCAAGATCGAACTTATCTCATGGTTCTACATTTCTAACATAGTATACTTGCGAAAAGTTTCAAATGTGTTGCCCTACGAATGACTGAGATACTTTGGATCAATAGTACTAGTTCAGATTCAGAAAGGGTTACATTGAGAATAAAATCTTTGAAGTATCTTCAAGGGGGGGGGGGGG
>OENM01001829.1:12480-26015 GCA_900239745.1 Rotaria magnacalcarata | reverse complement strand
TTTTTTTTGACCAAAAGTGTTTTCTAGTCGAGATCAGCCTTTTGAACGAAAAAAAAATCGAAAAAAAAAACTTTTCCAAAAAGTGGATGGGTCTCCATGGATTCACCCACAAATAGATATAAATTTCAAAAGTTTGTGATTCTTATAGCAATGTCGATTAAATTCATGTTCATTTAAACTGAAATACATATTACTGCAAAAGTTCATAAAAAATAAGTTGTGCAATTCTGAAATTACAAACAAACTTATCTTCTGAGAGTTGTTTGTTTTTCATTTCATCGTGAAATGTAGAATAAATCTCATAGGTGAACACCTCACAATATTGAACACTTTCTCAGAATCTCAATAAACCTTATTGAAGAGAGGCTTTACTTTATTTTGAAAACTATCAATATGATAAGCCCATTCAATAGTATCACGTCTGCAAACATGTCTAACTAATTAATTATTAACAAAGGTGTTTTTGTAAACACATAGGAAAAAAAATATCATTAGTGATTTCGTATTGTTGATTCGAAAACTGCTCTAAAATTACTATTTAAACTATGAGAGCGACATTCTCCCCGGTGACTATTTTTCTCATATTTTATTTACCATAGTTTTAATCTATTTTTTATTTATCTAGCAGTTTCTTTTTCTTTTTCTAATATCGTCAGTTATATTTTCACGACATGGAAATTAATCTATATCATACACATGAGCATTAGCTATTAGAATCATGAAAAATTTCCTTTAATAGATACGATTTCCTATAACCTTGAAGTAGTAAGTATCCAATTGGTTGTAAGAATTGTTAAACAACAGAAAAGAATTGTAATGTTTTTCTACATAATTTCATCGAGCAACAATAGAAAAATAAGTAGTTCAATTCATTATTGTAGACGCATTAGATTAGCAATTCTCAAGATAATACTCATGCAAATGCAACACTACATTCAACAGTTAAAAAGTACATTGTACTCATTTTAAATGTGCTTTCATCTATAATTGATATGCTTAAATATTCAGTATCAGTTACTCGAATGAAAACAACAACTGATAATACTCGCAGGAGCGTAACTTGACTTCCAAGATTGGGAGAAGGACACGTAACCTTTTCGTCCGTATAGATTAGATACTAAGATTCCCATAAAAACAAAATTTTCAAAAGCAGCGAGGTAACACCACAAGTGTCCCGCTCTATTGATGCTCCTTAATATTCATTCTAGAAAAAGTCTCTTAATTTAACACTCTGTATGTCGATATATCCCTCCAGATAGTATTCGGTCAAATTGTTATGTAAAAATGTTCATGAGCTCGAAAAACCTAAATCATTTATGACAATTTAGTTAGTCATTTCTCATTTACTGGTTGACAATTTTTGTTCTCCTTTTATTTTGTGTCGAAATTAACATTCAAGTCAGACAAATCTTCTGGGACAATAGTCGGAGCTAAAATTCAGTCAGATATAAAGTTTGCAAAACAAGAAACATTGACAAAGCATGTCATTTTTGTTTACGTTAAATTTAATATGCAATCACATTTTTGTAGTACCCAGAATAATTACTCATTGCTTACAGTCTCGTTCGATTTATAGGAATGGATGGTCTAGTATGAAAATAAAAATCACATGCTATATATGTAATTATAATTCATTGAATTGGTTCGAATCGATTTTTTTTAAGGTATGAAAACAAAACACGTTTAGATATATATATATACAAATACAATGACAGAGATAAACACAAAACGAAAACAGAAAAGAAAAAGTAAACTAGTAATAATACTTTCAACTTTTTTCATTTAATTTAATCTTTTTTGACAACTCATCATCGGAAGAATCGAAAGTTCGTTTCAACTTGAATGTATTGTCTTGTTGCAGACAAATATCTTCAAGTAGATCATGAAGACATTGCTGAATAATCTTTTCGCTATCTGTACTTGATGACGGTTTAATTTTTTTATTTGTTTTTTTACTCTTTTTTTCTCCTTTTCGCCGACGTTTTTCTTCTCGACGCATGTTACGTTCTTCTTGTTCGACTTCAATTTGTAATAATAATAGTTCGTCTTCTTCATTTAAATCAAGTAATTTCGATAAATCATTCATATCAGTTATATCATCGCTATTGATGTCAGGTTTTTCATCATGATTATTGTCAAGTGATGGTGTCATTTCACGTGATGAATGCTAGAAATAAGAATCAAAAATATAATTATTCATTTATTCATTGGTTTCACTTACTCTTGACACTCGATCATCATTATTTGATAGAGACGATGATCGTGACCATTGTGCACTACCAGTCGAACTTAACGATTGTGAACGTCGTCGATCTTGGCGTCGTCGTTTTAAATTTCTTTCGTCAACCATTGGTGATGGACTACGATCACCGGATTGTTTACTTTTCTTAAGTAAATGACCTAACGATCCTTTCTTTGGTGGTCCTACTGGAATTTTATGATGTAATCTTGGTGGTAAACCATAATGACGCTGTTGATTTGATGACAATTCAGCTGATGATAATGGACGATCACCATCAGGCAAAACGAAATCATCAATATTAAGTAAATCATCAATTTCTTGACGTATTTCGTTTTGCTGTTGTTGTCGATTAGCAGCTCGTCGAGCAGCTAAATGTGCTTGTTGACTATGCGTCAAACCAGTTATAGGTTTAAATTCAAATTTCGGTTGAGACGAACGAATAGGTTGTAAAAGTTTACCATTTTGATCAGGAAATGGGAAAAATTCATCATCTTGTTCATTACGACGGAGATTAGCTAGTTTTCTAATTCTTTTAAAACCCTCATAGTAATCATTGACATCTTCATCACCACCAACAACTGCAGGTGTAAAGAGATTAGTATGAACTGTCGATGTTTGATTATTGTCAGTAACAACTTGCATCGGTACTGGACGAAATTTACTATTGGTTAGCGGTCTAAATAAATGTTGAATCATTTTAGAAACTTCAAAATATGTAAACAACATTGGTATTAAAGATGATCTCTGCAAGTTTATATCGATTTGATTTCTTGTGAGTCTAGTTATACTCAAGAAGTTGAAGCGAACAATGATTTTAAATAGAATCGACTGATAGACATTGAATAACAAAATAAAACTCTTACAGATCATATATGCCAGTGACTGAAATGCTTATTCAAAATGATTGTTCTCGTCTTTGAATTATGTTCAATAAATCAATTGAATATAATACAAAATTCCATGCTCATTAGAGAACCAAATGAATAAATCGAAAGTTTCTTAATTCGAGTTTTAATTTCATATTCTACTTCATCTAGAAGATTTACAAGCCTACACTTTCTTACTATATAAAACTTCAAATTCATTGCTGTACAACTGATATTGAAGATATCACGAAAAAAACCCATGCATCTGCTATGCACACCAATCTTTTAGATCGGTAAGCAGTAGAAAAATGTCATACTTAGAGTGATATTATTGTACAACTGTGTCTCTGCATTACAATAAGAATACTCTGAAGTATTTATACAAAGAGAAAGAAATATGACGAATGCCAAGTCAGATTAAATGTTACTTACGAGAGAACATTCCTAAGTGATTCGTACCGTTTGGTCTCATATTTTGCTCATAGATAGGATCCAATGAGACTAGGAAAAGCCTAAAAGATTTTGTGGCCTTAGTCAAGGTCAAGGGATTTATAGAAAAATTAAATAAAGGAATTCTGAGCTGAAATTTTGTCTAACAATAGGTCTCATTGGTGTTAGAAAATCGTAAAACTTTCAGTTCAAACTGATGCTTTCTTGTAGAGATATTGGATATTGAAAAAAACGATCATGGGCCCATAAAAATTATCGTAAAATTAACTTTTCTTCAATCTGCAATATCTCTAAAAGAAAGCATCAGTTTTAACTGAAAGTTTTACAATTTTCTAACACCAATGAGACCTATTGTTAGACAAAAGTTCAGCTCAGAATTTCTTCATTTAATTTTTCTATAAATCTCTTGACCAAGGTTGAAAATTCAGTAAAACGGTCATAACTTCGAAGGAAACGTCTAAGAGCACGAAATCTTTTAGGCCTTTCCTAGTCTCATTGAATCCTACCTATGAGAAAAATATGAAACCAAACGGTGCAAATCACTTTGGAATGTTCCTTTGTTAGTAGTAAAAACAATTTCTATTTAGAATTTTTTATTATCATCACAAAATATCCTGTATAAACCGATATAAAGATCTCCATTTACATATTTCCAATGGGAAATAATTATGTCAGCTAGTTGAATTTAAACAAAAATTTTAATTAGAACTCTCACTTACTTTTTATTATTATCTGCCGAAGGTGCTGTTGCTGATGTATTCGGAGTTGTTGCATTATTATTTGTTGGATCTAACGATGATTTCAAATGTGGATATACTAGAAAGAGAAAAAAAGCACATTTTGATTCACCAAGTCGAAAGCATTGAGTTTTGTAAGAAAAAATAGTTTTGTTTTTCTGAAAAAAGGCTTGCTCAGCAAAAATATCTGAATAGATAATTGTCATCAAAAGAAATCATCAGATTAACGTGAAGAAAAATATAACATCATCGCAAGGAGCATTATGTTTCCCGTTGGAATAAAAACAATAAATAAAAATTGATACATACATGTGAAAAAATCTTGATCATCTTCGTCGGTACTGTCCTCCGTACCACTCGATGATGTCATTGGTTGAGCTAAAATTTTAAATAAAAATTTTTTCAATAGGGAAAACTAGTTTTTTTTCCTCATACCTAATAATATTGCTCGGATACGTTTTTTTGATAAAATATCGAGTTGATCGAGACATTTTGCTTTAATTTCGTCAAAAGAGCGTGTCTAGAAAAATATTGAAAAAGAAAATAATTAAATTCTTTTCTCACAAGTTTACATACAAGCAAATAGTTAAAAGAAAAATGATTTTCATGAAAAATACTTTACTTACGATAAATGACACAAAAAATTAGATTATTAAAAAAGAAGAAAAATATTTATTTCCCAATTATATATATATGTGTATGTATACATTTATCTGAAGGATAGGGGACGATGATATGAATATATGTATGTATATATATATATATATCTATAAAAGAAACTCTCTAAAAAAGAAGCTTTCGTCGATAATAGTTTCGATGCTGTTTGAATGCCTGATAGATCATATAAATTAATCTAAAACAAGGATCGATTATCAAACGAACTTGTTTATGTGAATTGAAATTAGACCAAAAAATATTCGTAAAAAATAAAAAAAAATTCCTTCGATTTTTCCTTGTCATCATTTGCGTGATTATTATCTTTTTATAATAATAATAATAATAATAATAATCGTAGACTTTTATCAATGTTACCTTCAGTGCATCTGGTAAAATAGCCTGAAGTTTGTGACCACGAACACATCGAAACATTTCACGAAGCATACGTTCACGTTCTTTGATATAATAACTGATTGTTTTAAGATCTTCATTTAAATTCAACATGCTTCCATCACTATCGTTACCATCTGAACGATGTTGTTCACTATCACTTGATCCGATTATTTGACCAGCCGCATTTACCTATGTAAAGAAGTCAGTTAAAAAATAAATTCTAACAAATATATTTGTTTAAATACTTTTCTAGTGTTTTTTTTAGTTGTTTTCTTAAGTTTACGTTGCTTTTGAGAATTTGTACTAGCATCACTACCAGCATCTTTATCTTTTGAACGATCACTACTTGAGCCCGACGACCGATGACGACGTTGATTAGTATCTGAATCTCCACTAGATTCATCTGATCGTTTAATACCTTGCGATTCATAATCATCATGCAAACCAATGGTTTTCATTTGCTAGAAAAATCATTAAAACGCTTGCTTATTAAAATAAGTATCCAGAGATATCTTCATTCAGACAGTTCAAATAAAAACTTGTCGTTATTGGTTTATCCCCTTTCTCTCTTCGAAGTACTATCTTTAGTATTTAATTCAATCCGAATATAAAGATGTAAACTTTTCTCTATTTCATGACATAGAAAAGTTCCGCTCCCAATTAATTCTCAAACTCAGAAGACTTTTCATTTAACTTACCAATCGTCTAGCAAGACCATGAATTTTCTTTTCGACTTCTTCAGGGTTCGTTTGTGGAGTAACACCGCCGGCAGAAGCTTGTATTTGTTGAAATCGAGCATAATTTTTAAATTTTTGTACTTTTTTTTCTTGCTGTTTTTTCGTTCGTTCACGTTTACTATTCACAGCAGCTGCAGCATTAACTATTGTATGAGCAAGAGCTTCTGAGTTCTCACCATGCATAATGCCGGCTAGAAGTGAACTAAAATCATTTGAATCAGCTAGAAGATCGTGTGAAGGTGCCATTGCTTTTGCATGCGGTACATTTGCTGTTGCTTGTGGACGGTTTCGATTATTTTTTGTGGATGATCGTTTTTGTTCACCCGATGTTTTCTGTTGTGGTGATGATTTTGACTTTGAGTTCGTTGGCTTTTCGTCTCCACCATTATCATCGTCGCGACGTTTTCGGCGATCAGTATCAGAAGACTCCGACGATGAACTTGAATCACGTCGTTGTTTCGAACGTTTTTCTGCGGCTGCCGCTTTCTTTTTCTCGGCTTCTTCTTCTTCTTCGTCGGATGCTGTGAAAATATTTCTTCCAAGTAAACGAAAATTAAAACGCATTTCACGCGGTATATGTTGCACAGGAAATGATGCTTGATATAAATTACTGACTTTTTGTCCTGAACTTATTTTCTTATAATTATCTTGAAATTGTTGATAAAAACGATTGTTTGGATTATTTGGATTGGCAAATTTTTGTGCACCTGGTTTTTGTTTTAGTTGCTGCTGCTGTTGTTGTTGTTGTATTAAGTTAAGCATGCTAGCCATATTATGAATATAAGCTGGATTATTCATTGAACCACCACGACCACGGAAATTGCCAGGTGGTGGTCGATACCCGCCAAGTAAAGATTGTGGTGGACTATTACCACCTGATCGACGATGGCCATTGTTATGGCGCATCGGTGGTCCACCAATCATCGATGGTGGCATATAAGGAAGCATTCGACCATCTCGTGTATGTAGAGCATTGGGCGGAGCATAATGACGTGGCATATTCGGAGGAAAATTTGTGTGACCCATCGGAGAATAAACATTTTGCATGTTTGAACCCAAACGACGTATGGAATTTTTTTGACGATATCGAGATGGTGATTCACGAGACGACGATCTAAATTTCGATATAAACGATGCATTTTACCGAGTTATGACACGAGAAACAAAAATAAAACGTCAATATTTGTTTGTATACGAAAAGTTCTACGTAAGAGAAAATATCGCATTCAACCGTTTCGATTTGTGCAATGATCAGTAGAGATGATGAAATCATTGTTTTAAATTCTTTCGAATTTCATATGTCCCTATCTCTTGGAACTTCATCATATCATTGCATGCTGTAACATAGAATCGAACCACTAACTATAACAATATCAACTTTAACCGCTGAACTAGATTAACATATTCAGCAATAAGAAATTTAATCGTCTCAATTTTAATTGCGATTTGAAAGGAATTTTAAAAAAGCGAGAAAAAATGCCAACAACCATTCAATAAAACCTTGAAAAAACTAACCTGTCACTGGATCTATCACTACGTGATCTTGATTTTGATCGACTTCGTGTTGCATTATTTCTTTTGGGTGGTGATTCAGATGAATCATGTTTTGAACGATGTGGTTTCTTTTTATTATTTGAGAGTTTTTTATCATGATTACGTGTTTCTATTGTTGAAGATAATTTGTTTTTTTCTTTCGGATGTTTTGCTTTAATAGGTTTTTTTGATGATGACGATGTTGTATTACGTTCATATTCATTGGATGATTGAGATGATGACGATTCTGAACGTTGTTGTTTATTATGTTTCGATTTATGATGACTAGTCTTAGACTTTTTCTTTTTTATATTTTTCGCTGATGACGACGATGAAACAAGTGCTACTTTCGACGACGGTTGTTGTATAGCTGTTTTGCTATCTGTACCCATGAGAGAAAGAGAAACAAATTTATTTAATCGAGAAAAGCAAATCAAAATCTAAAACATAAAGAAGAAGCAATAAATTTCAAGGAAAAATATTGGTTAACAAAGAATACAGTCGGGTGTAGAATGACGGACATGTTAAAACGCAATATGTTCATTGCCTCAACGATGGTTTTACATAGAATAATAACCAATTGAATATTGATACTCTAGAGGTCGTCAAAGCTTGAATTAGGATGAGTCAACAAAAAAATTGGACACGAAAAATTTAGAATATATAAATATACGAGTAAAATGCTTGCTCGCTGTTCAATCATTACAAAACGTGCTTTTTCAAAAGATTTTCTAGCAACAAGATGGAAAAGAGCAGATCCAAATAGATATTGGCGTGCTCAGTAAGCTTTTATGCAAAAATTTAATAATTATTTTATTATTACTGTTTGTTGTAGACATAAGTTACCTACAGATGATGAAGAACATGGTCCATTAGCAGATTTACCTGATTATTCTTATCTAAGTAAATATTTATTCGAAACTCCTACAGACAAGGATTTCTATTAATCGAAGATTCAACATCAATTTGTTACACAATAGACATAGAATTGAATATATTTTGTAAAATCGATTAAATAACCGACCCATCTAAGTTTACAAATGTATCTGAATAAATTCTATTGTTATCGAAATCTGCGATTACGTTATTGAGATTATACGTAGATACTTGTAGAAATCAATATTAGATAGTTAGAAATTAGATGTTTATCTAAAAGATTTTATTTCTATCATTTGATCTTCGAAATAAACTAACCATTTATACACAAGAATAAATTGATTTCAGTTAGTTTTTTTCTCTCTATAACAATGTATTGAGTTGAGTTCTATTACTATTACTTCATCTATTGATATTTTTGATAGAAGTTTGTTTGTCTTTTTTTATTTATTAGATAGTGAACCATCGCATTTATCTGCAGTACAACGTAAAAAATATGATTTCAATGCATCGGTTGTCCATCGCATTCATGAGCTCGATAGTGAATTAAAGAGTGCAAAAAAATTGTATGCAAAGAAAATCGAATCAACTATGACTGAGTACAATGAAACTGTTCAAATAGCTGAACACATTAAAACGCCATCTTCATCAACAAAATCACCGATTGAATCATTAAATAGGAAACCAACACCGTCCATTACTTATCCTAATGAGTATTCATTGCAACCAAATTTACTCAATGCTCTTCGTGAAGTAACAACATACAATGAAGCTTATGAAGAAGTTGTTGACCCTATTGGTGCTATTATACCCAATAAACTGATGAATACCGAACGTCCACCTTACAAACATACTGGTGAACGACATCGTTATCATAAAATATTTAAACTTCGTACACCAAAACTTCGTATGTTTCCTCGATAAATAACACATTTAAATAAAAATAGATTAAAATATGTCTTCTCTTTTGTTTTAATATTTCTCTATTGATTCTTCTAGTTCATAAGTTCAATCGAATAGTGAAAAATAGCAAGATTGATTCTGTATAATATTTAAAAAATTAATGAAACCATTAATTCGAAGTTTTCTTGCTACTAATTAAATCATTTAAGCCAATTGAACTTATGCTAGAGAAATTATCACGAAGCCACTTTTCAATTCTCTGAAAATTTCCCTCATCTACCACTGCGAATGAATCATGTGTATTGATCATAAACAATACACTATTAGAGACGCGAGAAGTTCGTCTATCGGATTTTGTTCTACAATTTTATGTTTACTGTATTTGTGAAGTATGCGATGCATACATGAAGGATTTGGCGACTTATTATAATGACTTAAAGCGATTAATTTAAGTCTTTTTCTTTGGGAGATCTAAAACAACCTTATTTTTTATTAATTTTACTAGATCAATGAATCCTGATATGAGATTTATAGAATATGAATTGTTGCAATTATTTTTTACTAATATGAAAGATCGAATAGATTAATGATATACAATAGAATAATACAATCCATGGGGAAAGTTTTGAACGAAGTCGCGAATGACAGACTATTGATCCGGGCTTTAGAAATCGACCAAAACCATGATGATTGTATACCCAACTCTAATCCAAAAAACAAAAAAATTAGTTCGCGCTGCCATTTTATGTATTTTAACCACAGCATACTGGTACTGTGATTTTGACCTGATTCTGAAAGCAGAATAAACGGTCTGATTTTCGCGGTTTATTTAAATTTTTTTCCGTTGGAGTAACACTATCATTGTAGGAGTAGATTTGAAGTTGATTATATTTTTATAAAGTACCCCGCCGGATAAAAAAACTTTTCAAGAATCAATATCTTTTTTATATAGTATTGTAGAGCTCGTTGAGATGCATCGAATGGTACATCGGAAGTCAAGTTTGCATAAAGGTTTCGGCGAGTTACAGCCGATATACTATCTATACTGGCATAGGGACATGCATGGTACTAATAGAAAATGTACACTCCTATGATCGTCTCTAAAGAGTGTATACAGATTTAGTTTTGTAATTCAGTTCGATACAATTATGAGTGGTGCTCAATTTTTTATAATTCATAGTTTTCATCACTTCTGCTTTGCTATTGAAAAGAGTCATCTTCTATCAATGAATGACATTTATTCACCAAAAATGCACTTCACTGTTTTCAGTCCTGTGCAGTAGAACAATGCGGTAACAACGTGAAACTTTCCTAAAAACTGTCCATCATTGAGCTCTACATATTTGATAGACCACGTTTTTCTGAGCGGCAGGGGCTCGTCGGTATGCCGATATTGATGGCACGCTCCGATGATTCTCCTTCCTTCTCTTTCTGTTCTCTCACCATTGTTCTATTCTATATCTCTCTTGGTCATTCTCCTATATAAGCGTGTGTCGAATGTAAAGTAGGGACACGACTAGAGATGTCAGATGACACAATACACCATCATGCCGACGGGCATAGGCGACACTCTCTAGTTTTGTCGTCACACACTGGATATGTGAGGAAGCGAATAAACATCATTGCCATGAGTGGCGGTAAGCTACTCCACCTTTATCCATTTCGTCCTAACGATATAAACCAAACAGGGTCCCATATTTATCGTTACAGTCAGTAATCTTGAAAATAGTGGTAAAATATAGACTATTTTGTCAAATAGAGGTCCCAATCAGAGATGCCAGATGTTCCGGAAAATCCGGAAAANTTCCGGATTTTTGAAGTTTTTCCGGATACTTTCCGGCTTCCGGATTTTTTCCGGATTTTAGCGATTTCTTATTTCAGTTTTATTTCATTTGTTTTAGCATTCTAAATTGTGAATAATTCAGTAGAGATTTAATATTTTCTTCTATTGGTGACCTTATCTCTATTCCATGTAGCAATGCATTTGTTGAAAGTGTTTTTTCAGCCATGAAGCATCTATACGATGATAACCGAAATCGTATGTCAATGAAACTTGTTGCAGCTGAATTTAAAATTCGTTTTAACTCATCTTTATCATGTACAGAAATTTATAATTTTTTTTATCAAAACCGGAACTGCTGAAACCTATTCATTCTAATGAAAAATATTGTGCCAAAAAACAACGTGCTAATTAACTTCAAATTGTGTAATTTCTAAGTTATTTTCTATAAATTGGCAACATTTAGCTGTTTATTTTTATTTTTGTGTAATTACAGTATGTTTTATTTTGCGAAAATATACAAAGTTATTTATACTTTAACTGAGAAAGATGTCCTTTACGTGACTAAAATTGATCCTTGAAAACCTTTCCGGATTCTGAAAAAACAATTCCGGAATTTTCCGGATTTTGATAAAAAAATTCCGGATTTTCGACTTTCACATCTGGCATCTCTGGTCCCAATACAAAGACAATATTCCAACAATGTGCAGCATAAATTCTGAAACCTTTTATACATCTATAATCAGCAAATATTCCCCAATAATTTGACGCTAACAGATCCTTTTGAAGTCGAAAAAAAATTTTTCACTCTTACGATCCTGGAGGAGAGTACAGGATAGCGAAAACTTTGGTTTTCTAAAATAAAGAGGATCTATTGGTAAATTCTTACAGGGTTTCAACAGTAAACGTACTATGCCTGATTGAAATTGAGTTTTGTAGAAGCAATGACAAAAATTATAGGTCAACTATTTGTAACTCGCACCCCGTACCCCCTCCTGGATCGTAAAAATGAAAATATTTTTTTTGACTCCAAAAGGATCTATTGACGTCAAATTGTTGGGGAATGTTTGCTGTTTTATAGATGTATAAAAGGTTTCAGAACTTATGATGCACATTGTTGGAATATTGTCTATGTACTGGGACCACTATTTGACAAAATAGTCGATTTTTTATACCACTGTTTTCAAGATTACCAACGAGTCCCTGCAACTCAAAAACCTGGTCTTTCAAATATGTAGAGCTCAATGATGGACAGTTTTTAGGAAAGTTTCACGTTGCTACTACATTGTTCTACTGCACAGGACTGAAAACAGTAAATTGCAGTTTTGATGAAAAATGCCACTCATCGGTAGAAGATGATTCTTTTCAGTAGCAAAGCAGTAGTGATGAAAATTATCAATTATAAAAAATTGAGCACCACTCATAATTGTATCGAACTGAATTATAAAACTAAATCTGTATACACTCTTTAGAGACGATCATAGGAGTGTACATTTTCTATTAGTACTATGCATGTCCCTATGCCAGTATAGATAGTATATCGACTGTAACTCGCCGAAACCTTTATGCAAACTTGACTTCCTTTAACGCATCGTTGTTGCACTGAGAAGTTACATTTATTTTTAAACATGAATCGCTCTGTCAGCTGAAATTACTATCAAAATTTTGTAGGTTAAAGCTAACTTTAAAAAACATAGATTTCAATATTTTCTGTTGTTTCTCGCTACATTTAAAATACACTTTATTTTGCAGTTTTAATTGAAGAATATCCAACTAAATAACTGGTTGAATAGAGGTAGAGAGTTGAAGAGTATAGTTCGTTAACTGAATAGTCGTTGATCGCTTGAACTTGGGATTGTAGAAAGTTTTCTCACTATATAACAATTTCAAAAGTTTTATGCAACAAAGTATGATGTATCGAAAAAATTTTGAAAAAAACATTTGGAACTTGTTTTATATTGCTAGAAAACCATGAACAAAGATATGGCCAATCATCGATGAGCACATTTACTCATTGGTATTAAATTGTTCGTTTTCTACTGTAAAATTGTTATTAAAGAGAAGAAACGAGATAGAAAGTCAAGGTGATAAATAATTGAAGTATATTCAGATACATTACAACAAGAATTAGTTTGATTTATTTAAATATCCTATTTCACTGTTTTCAAATTAATCGGTTCGGTATGTTTTTCATCATCATTCTACTGGAATCAAGCACTAGCTATAAAGAAAAGAATTGTCTTATGTATATACGTATGTAAGTATATCACTGGTACAAAGAATATTGAATAACTTGAAGATAGATTGGTTAATGAACGATGATGCTTTATGTGACTGGGTCTTTTTCCATATTTAGTTCGC